>BMAO01014865.1:0-164861 GCA_019973975.1 Trichonephila clavata | reverse complement strand
ATACAATATAAAAGAGGTATACATATAAGAGAGGTGAATACAATATAATACTGCAAGTTGCAGAGGTAACATATTCAGTATATCTCAGCGAGAATTCAGTATGAAATCTCAAAAATCTACCACAATGTCTATTTCCCTTTTATTAAGAGGCTTAGGCACAGCAAAACGTTTATCAAAATTCCTTACTTGCCTTCTATCTTGTATTTAATATTTTGAAACGCGATGAATAACAAACTCGTTGGCCACGCGAACTCGTGGCCAGCGTATCACGTGTTTCGATTCTGGTGCTACGGTAGACCGATGTGTAGAGGCGGCTGATACACGTTACATCTGTCGAGCTCAAACTCCTCCCGCTGGTGTCGTGTGGTAGTTTGGAGAGGGGTTGCCAGTTCGTGTATCGCTTTCGTCGCTTGACCGAGGTTCAAAATTACAAAATCCGTCGCGAATAGCCCTCTTGTTGCTTTATATTACAACGCTAATATAGCTCTTACTTAACATACTCCTTATGAACTAGAAATAAAATTATTATACACAATTTCTAACTTTATGATTATTTTTAACATTTTTACTACATTTCTTTATTACAAAAATAACATGTTTCTGTAATAAATACTTCTAAGAAAGTGTTTCTCAAATTTCCACCTAAACCTGTCAATCCCAGTAAAAATTCTCACTATTGCATTTATCTAGGGCAAGCAAGCATTGGATAGAAACTTAGATAAACAGGAACTAAACTGTAAAGTCATAATACCAATGAACAATAAAACTTATGAACTTTTCTCCTGCTAACAGTAGATGAATCATGAGTAAAGTTATCGTGTTCGATAACGGTTCTAAATAAGCAATTCAGTTATTGTGTATACAGCCACTGCTTTAACGGTCAACGCCACTTTAATCGTGTTATATTTGCCACCAACGCATTAAGAACACAAAACGAGACATGCTAACCCTTACGCTAGAAATAAATTTCCAGTTCTCACACTGAGGGATTTTACACTGAAAATCACGCAACTGCATTTCGGGGATGAATTCGCATTTGCATGATTCTTGAACTCTGAGCTGTAAAGGAGTTAGTAATAGAGTTATAAATAGGTTTACCGCAAAAAAGATTCTTAATCTTCTGTTAGTGAGTCGCAAAGGGTTTTATGAATAGTATTTTTTTAGAAGATTTTATTCGTTCTAAAATGTCTTGTGATTAAAAGTCTTATTTTAATGTGACTGCAGTTTTTTGCGCCTTTTCATAGAGAACCGGTTTGGAGGATTAAAAATGAATTATATTTTTCAATTACAATTAAGTTTGATCACATAAACTACTTAAAAAGGCCAAGAAAAGGAAATAAATAAAATTCTCATTAACAGATACGTTTTTCATCCAATCATTTAATCATAAATAAAATTAATCATTTTTCCTCATAAAATTATACTTTAAATCTTTTTGAATTATTTTTTAAAATTTTAATTCATACACAAGTTTTTTAGTGATAATGCTGTTAATATTAATTTGTTGTGCAAAAATTATTTTAAAAAAATTCCAATAAGCAGGAATTTGTTAGATAACCGTTTTTCGTAAGTAAAAAATAGGTGAAAATATGTGCATTATTTGTAATGTTAATTGTATATTTCAAACAAAATTATTATTACCGTAAAATCTGGCGTATAACGCGCACTTATACTTTCAAGCTGCAATTTTTAATTTTTAGGTATATTCGCCGTATAATACGTAGCCTCTCCCCCTTCTTTCCATTTACGAAGAAACCTGAAATTTATGCATGCAATGCTCTTTTATACCGAAGTCGTTAATTCGAGGTATTATTCCAAGCTTTAGAAAAAGAATAGTATACTTCTGGAACTACAACACTTTAAGTTCATAGGGGATATATTTTCTTTTAAATAATCAGTATTTCGACCAATTTAGAAGTCTAATTTTTTCATGCGCATTTTTTGTTTTTATTTTTAAATCTTTCATGCCTCCCCCCGGCGTATTACGCGCACCCTTAAATTTCGATCATTTTTTGTGTGCTAAAAGTGCGCGTTATAAGCCAGATTTTACGGGGGGGGGGAGGGTTTATAGATATTTTAAATAGAATTATAGAATTGAAATATTCGCAAATATTTCAAGTTTATCAAATGCTTATAAAAAGTTTTTAAAAATAATTTCCTCTTACATCATTATTTTAGTAAAAAATCTCCATTGGAAAAAAATAATTCATCCAATAATTTCATCCAATGAAGTAAATAAAAGGTAAAATATCAAATTACTTGAAAGTTTGTTCTGTAGTGGATTCTGTGTATTGCGACAACTGATGTGTCAAAATAGAATCGTAGGTATGCCGAGTTTAAATTGAAGATCCTTAACACTAAGTACTTAAATTATTTTCAAAAATTTAAAATATGATCGAAGTACGTTTTAAAATTAATCTAATTTTAACACCATTTAATTACACATCATTGTTATAATAGGTAATAGTAAAAATTTATAAGCAAAAAAATTCTTTCAGCAAAAACAAAAGAACTTGCGGTTAAGTTGACCCATAATACCAATCAAATTATTATTTTTGCTATTTATAACTTTAGTTATTAATTAAAGAATAAACAATCTTTTACTCAATTTATTTTCATTATTATCTTTTTAATAGATAATAATAAGCTTTTGGTTTGTATGTAAATAAGCAGAAGAAACCATTGCCATAAATTAAATAAACCATGGAAATATTGTCCTCATAGGCCGTGACATAAGGAAAGCTAAATAATATTGTAGTAAAAATCTATTAACTTTGAAAAAATTTTAAAAACTTGATTCAAATCATAATTATTTGTTATTATGCTCTTTATTTCGGAGAATTAATTTCTTAATGTTTCATCATTTTCTTAAAGGTCTGTTTATATCATCTATTGTAAATGATGAAAATATTGCCATGATGATTGCAATGGGGTCTTTCTATCCAAATTTGCTTCTCAGTGGTAAGTTCGAAGCGTGTTTTTAAATCATCAATACTTTAATTTTCTGATTATTAAATTATAAAATAAATGTTTTATATTGGGATTTTCATATGAACACTAAATATATTAGCATTTTAATTTTATAATAATTATCTTTTAAAATAAATGACATTTTTATGAATCACATTGCATCATTAGCGAAAATTTATTTTCATATAATTTTTTTCATTTAGTAAAACCATGAACATTGCTTTTAATTTATTATTAAATTATAACAAAACTTTTTATAAAAGGCAAGGCTAGACACACACATAATTTTACAAATGTTCATAACCTTAAAATTTTTTTTATTAATTTTTTTTAAAAACGTAAATTTATGATCTTTGATAAGTTTACCGAAGATTTATTGTCAATAGATCAATTAATAATTTTAAAAAACAAAAGTTTTAATGAAATATTTTCGTAAAGTATAAATTTATCAGGTCATTTTAAAATAATAATAATTACGTAAAACGTATGTAATCTAAGACAATCTAAATTATATTTTAAAAGAATCATCTAGTATTATAAGAATGATGATAGAATATGGGTTATTCATTGTTGTTTCAAAGTAATCAAATAATATGTTTTTATTTGGAGGTTTTTGAGTTAAAAAATTTGCTTCCCAGTGTTATGTGAAGCATCGTTGCATTTTCAGTCATTTGAAGAGCAACAAACATTTTAACAGAATCATCAATGAATTCAATTTTTTAAGTTTTAGAATAGTTGTGTTATTTGTTGCACATTTTTTCCTTAAATTAATTTTATACTATTGAACATATTTTTGCTTCATATTGATACAAAAGTGTAATCAGGCATTTAAAATGTGGCTTTAAAAAAAAAAGCAAGCATAGCATAGTTGAAAACTCGTGATCATATAAAAAAGGTTTATCAAAATACATAAATAAAATAATTCATAAAATATACAAAAACATATGAATATAAGATTGTATTTATAAGAATAAAATTGCTAGAAAGAACATTCATTTTGATATGGAAATAATCCATTTTCAACTTCTATTTTCCTAAACATAGCGAGTGAGATTCATCATCTACCCTTAGGGGTCGGTAAACCGCAGCTATTTGCATAGATGGCTACGGTTCTTCAGAACTCTAGCTATATGAATAATTAAAAGAATAGTTATACCTATTAAAATTGTCTTCCTTTCTCTTTTTCCTTTATAAGTATCTATTGAAAATATTACTTTTTTTGCATCCACAATTAAACATTTGACTGGCTTAAAATTTCTGAATTGAATCTTTTTCATTGACAAAGTGTATTAGCAATCAGCGAAAACATTAAAATTTGTTGTAAAACAGCACAAATCTCATTTATTGGTATATATGCCAGAATGGGAAGTCACTCCTCTAAATGATTTCCAGTAACGTTTGCTTATTTTGCTGACATGAGTTAGAGAGCACTACTGAATGTGAACAAGAGATACGAGAGTGGTCCCCCACACACACACAGAAGTACACGACCCAACAAAGAAAACACAAAAATTTTGGGGAAAAAATATATTTATTTTTCAACATAATCTCCTTTTAGCTCTAAACTCTTTTCCCAGCGATGTTCAATAAGTTCGATAACCCTTTTATAATAAGAACTGTCTTGCTCCTCAAAATACCCATTAACTGCCAACATCACTTCCTCATCGTTAGAAAATCTTTGGCCACTGAGCCACTTTTCGTGTTTGGGAATAGAAAATAATCCAAAGGGGCTAAATCTGGTGAACAGGGTGTATGAGGTAGCAATTCAAACTTTAATTCATTAATTTTGGCCCTTGCAATAACGGATTTGTGAGCAAGTGCACTGTCTTGATGAAACAACGCTTTCTTCATAGCCAAATACGGCCGTTTTTGCTTGATTTCTTCGCTCAAACGTTATAATAAGTTCGCGCAATACTCGCCGTTGATAGTTTTTCCTTTTTCAAGATAATCAATAAAAATTGCCCCACGCACATCCCAAAAAACCAGACGCCATGACCTTCCCTAGAGATGGAACGGTCTTGCCTTTTTTGGAGCTGATTCTTCCTTTTCAGTCCATTGTTTTGATTGTTCTTTTGTCTCGGGTGGGAAGTGATGGACCCATGTTTCATCCATGGTTATGAAATGGTGCACAAATTCCGCTTTGTTGCTGTGAAACTTCGCTAAACGCTCAATTGAAACATCTTCACAACACTGTTTTTGCTCGAGTGTGAGCAAACGCGGCACCCGTCTTGCACACAGCTTTCTCATGTCCAAATTTTCAGATTCTTTGCGATGTACCGCACTTTTTGAAATGCCTACTATATGTACTAACTCGCGCATGTACATATGATCATCCGGTAGCGCTTTGTGGATTTTCTTCACCATTTCTAGAGCCATTACCTCATTTGGTCGATCACTGCGATGCTCATCTTCGCAGTTCTTACGGCCTCGTTTAAACTCTGCTACCCAATATTTTAGTGTTGTAAACGAAGGGGCAAACTCACCCAAAGTAGAATCTAGTGCAGCTTTTATATTTGTTGAGCTGAGGTCTTTCAAATAAAAGTATTGTATCATATAACGATGACCAATTTTCTCCATTTTCACAAATTTACTGAAAGCGTTCACTAGTGATGGCTGCCTAGCAGATACTAAACAACGTGGAGTCTTCAAACATAAAAAATATGCTTTACTTTCTAAAAAATAGGGATATTTTTCAAACAACTACCGCCATCTCTAGGTCAGGCCGGGTACTTATGAGACCACCCTCGTACGTATAAACTCCTAATATTAGTGATAAAAACACTTTCAGTATTTTGTATTATATTTAAATGTCATTTAAGAGAGTTGAAATTACTTTTATATGCCGGAGCATTAAAGGCAATTTTAATTATTGCTGTAAATATGAAGTTTCGGAATAAAGGTCTTACAGTATTATCGGTAGGAACATTTTTTTTTTTCACGACGCTTGAAAGATTAATTCCCAGCGTTATATTTTGACAAAAGCATTCTAGCAGCGAGCCTCATAAATAAAAAATATCTTCGATAGCTCTTAGTTAAGTAATTAATGGAAATAGTTACTTTGTGTAAAGCTTCATTTTAATATTATTAAAAATATTGATCATGACTCCTACCCTTTCTGTGACACATTTGTAGCTCTTTGTGTAAATGGCTCTTGAACACCTTAGTCATCTTGTTAAACTTACAATATGGCTCTTCTCTCCGAAAGTTACCCGACCATTAGTCTACCTTATTTTCGGCTCTTTTGATGTATTTTTTTTATGTTTATAGAATTTGCGGTTTGTGAACAGCGGAAATTTTGTATGATAAAAATAAAGACGAAAAATCTCGCGAACTGAAGTTATAAACATGCGAGTACTTCCAAGATTTGAAATATATTTATATATAATGTGTGTCGCTTTTTTTTCTCTTCAAAATAATACTTAGAAAGGAGACTATACCTTGCAAATTTACATTTTATTCGTGAATATGCTCAAAATTTTTTAAAGGATGGAATTAAAAAACATTATTAAATTCCTTAATATTTTTCGTTCACCAGGTAAATAAGATGTTTTCTTTACAGAAAGGGGTAAATATTTCTTAAAACTGGTGTAACATAAAATTGTGAATTGTCTTTTAAAGTTCTAAATGCGGAATGATATAAATATCTGCATAAAAAATCATGTTGAAAACTTACATTTATTTCTTTGATTCAAGAAAAATACTAAATAAATAACTGAAAATATTTAAATAAATTATAAATAACATTGTTGAGGAAAAGTGCATTTTTAAAAATCTTTTACAGGTATAATATGGCCCGTGGAGGCAATGCCATATTACTTGACGAAACTTAGCTACTGTCTTCCCTTGACCCTGATGGCAAATACTATGAGGTCCATCCTGTCCCGAGGGTGGACAATCTCGGACAATGGAATCTGGGATGGCTACCTTATGGCTCTTGCCTGGATATTTCCCGTTATTTTGATTTCAAGTATCTTCTTCAGATTCAAGAAGTGATGGTGATCCACATCTAAATATGTATCTGAAAAGCTTACTGTGATTTAAATCTTATGACGTCCAAAGATATTGTGATCACTCATTTTTCTTCGAAGAGAATGAATTATATGTCGTTTATATAAATGTGTATGCCTTATTTGATTCTTTCGAAATGTATACAGATAAGCGTGTTCTACGCTTATCTGGATCAAAAGTTACTTAATTTATTGTATCATTTTTTAAGAGTTCTTTTATTCCGGTAGATTTTATAGCTTTAAACACTTGTTAAAGGACTTCGCCCCACTGTTTGGGTGAAAAAACTCAATAGATCCCCAAACTTATTTTAGGTTAAGGAAGAGAATATGTATTGTGAAATTTTCTACTGACTTTAAATTATGTTTATGTTGCTTCTCTCTACATTACTTCATTTTACTTAGAATCAAATTATTATTTTATTTAAATTTTTCTTTATTTTCCATCTTATTCTATTATTAAAATAATTTAGAAAATCTCATAAAATCAATTATATGGGAATTTTATGAAAATGTTACTGAATTTCGTTGTTTTATTCTTATGTTTGAAAATATTCAATGAAACAGAGTTAAGAATATCACTGTGTATGTCTTAAAAATATGTCGAAGATTTAGGGTTTTTATTTAATAAATATCATTCAAGGACATTTTTTCCTCATAATCATCAAATTTTCCTCACTTCTATCATAAAGTGATTCAGTTTTGTTTTCTATTTGTTCTTCGAAACATTGCCATAGCTCAAATTCTGGATTACTACAGCGGAGTTTATACATGTAAGAACTGTTTTCATGGAACTAGAATAATAAAATCCACAAAGCGGCGTGTTCTGCTTAGAGAAATTACTCTGATATTCCACTTATGCAACTTTTTTTTTTGACATTTTCTCTCTTTAAAATGATACAATCTCTTATTCAAAGCACAATGACTTTCTCAGTTTCTTCAGTGGTTGAGACTTTAATCATTCTTAGCTTCTTCTTTTCAGAGTGTGTATTTTTTAAATGAATGGTTCTTTTAATACGTATTAATTTTTTTTAAAGAAAAACGTTAACTTTCTTTCAGTTGCCATAAAATTGTTTTTAAGTACAAAAATAAATTATTTTCAAAATAAATTCATCATTGGAATGCTATGCAAAATTAAGAAGAGAAAAGAAATGAATTTATTCAGTCATAATTATATATAAATTATAAGTTGACTGAAAATTATTTCTTGTCGTTTAATCATAAAGACTGAATTACAATAATGGAGAATAATACGATTAAATTTTATCAAAGTACTATTTAGAGCAAAAAAATTACTATCGTGTATAAGAATCGTTTTCACTATGCTTCTGTCAGAAAGAATGGTCGAAAAACTCGTTTAAAAAAAATTCTTTTTCAAAATAGCTATTTTGTGTATTAGTTTGCAAGCGGCATAGCATCAGTTTTAATTTTGTTCTACAATTTAAATTTATGTTGAAGTTTTTATTGATTTATTTATAATAAATAATGTAAATGTTCTGTAAATAGAAAACTTTTATAAAATATTTATTTTTACCAAACGAAAACGAACACCTATTTTTTTTTAATGCTTTACACATGCAATTTCGTTCACTGTATTTACTTACTTGTATGCTATGATATACATATAGCCTTCATAATATATCTCAAAAATTAATAAAGAAGAAATTCTTTGAAATAAAAATTATATGTTATATATATATATATATACGGTTATTGTAAATTTATATGTTTGTTATTGTATTTTATATATTATCATTATATAATAAATGTGTTTTTTATTGTTTTTCTTTGTGTAATGGGGAAATTACACTTATTTATTATTTACATTACAAAAAGTATGACATAATTCTTATCACACTTGATTATTACCGCATTAAGCATTAAGAATGAATGTTTCGTATCAACTGTTTGTATTGTTTCCTCTATTGGTACACAAATATCTTGAACTTTGACCAAACGATTTCTATTACTTTGCAAATACGGACAGAATAGTCTATATGGCATTCTACATTCGAAAGAGAAAAAATAAGAAATTCGAAGAAAAATAAATAAGGTCTAAATAAGCTTTTTAATATTTTATAACTAATTTTTTTAGTTTTAATTTTTTAAATTCTTATAACTTAAAGGAAAAACTGAAAATATCATAAATTTTAAAAATTCGAAAAAACTAGTCTTAGAACATTGAAAGAGATGGTATAATTACAGAAAAAATTACATAATAGCAGAACTCTTATGAAACTCTTATCGGAAATTTTGACTTGTTATATTTGATTCATATATGCACTTTATTAAACAATAGTGAAAATACAAAAACTGTACGTAATCAAAGTATGATAAAATTGCTTAACGCTATCATTCGAAATCAATTAATTGTATTATTGCTGGGTCTCTCTTATAACTCCAGCATTGTTTTTTTAATTCGTTTGCCACTACAACTTAAACTCACCCAAACTTTACTTGAACCCTTTTTCATAATAAATTATTTTAACTATAACTGTAATGAAATTCATAGATTTTAATAGAATTTTTATTACCAGCAAAGGTAAGTTTAAAGCGTTTAGTTTTAATTTTTTTAACTGTACAAATAGTGAAAGAAATTTCTTATTCTTTGAAAAGACGAAAATATAATAGCTATTATAATATATCAGTCAGTGTAAAAAAGTGTAAGAAAATAAGAAAAATATCTACTTTTAGAATATAAGATAAGTATTATGAATAAGTAATAAATAAATTTAAAAAAAATAAGAAATAAAATTCAGTTTTTCTGAATTTTAGTGAAAAGAAGGATTTAAATAATCAGGATATAAAGATCGAATTGTTATTGAATTAGTGTTTACAATCATAACTCAAATAGTTTGATATAACTTACAGATATGTCCAAAAAATTTGGAGATATTAATATTCCATTTAAGTGCAACGAGACGCAAAGGGATTATGGGAATTAGGTTAAATCAAGAAAAGGCTGGTTATCTTTGAAAACATTAACGATAGTTACATGCAATAAAGTGAGCAATTTTTTTTTTCATTTTTTAAGGAAAAAACAGCGCTTTCACTTTTAGAAAAAAAATTATCTTTTTCTATTGCGTCAAGATTGAATTGGAAAAAAATAATTACATGTTTTTATCAAAAATATGCAGCAAAAATTTTTTTTTTCTATTTTTCGAGAATTTTTTCTATATTTAGAAGTATATAAATTACAATTCATGAGTTAATTGATTTTGTGCTTATTAACATCGTCCTTTGAAGCTACATGGGGTAGCTTCAAAGGTATCGAAGACGGACTTAGTAACTCTGAACCCCAATCAACGAAGACACCTGAAATGGCACCCTACTCTTCAAACATCCAGAACACGCGAAGATGAGGATTTGGGGCCTGGAAAAAATTTTAATAAGTGACGCACTGTTTAACCATGGTCAAGTGACGAAAAGGACACATCAGCTGGCTCCCCCCTCTCCTAACTACCACACCACACCAACGGGAGGACATTTGAGCTTCCGACAGATTTAACGTGCATCGCTCCCCTACACGAGGGGTCTTTAGTGGTACTGGCTCGAACTCGTGACAGGCTAGCCACGATCCGATACCTTGACCACTCGGCTACAGCGGCCACCAAAAAATTTTAAGGGAATCAGTCCTGCACGGAGGGTCTTTTTAGTACCATCAAGACTCGACCACCAACCACAAACTCTCAAAAAGGACCATTCGGTTACATGACCACTAAACTTCTTCGATATGTGTGGTGTGATAGATATACTATAATCATTTTTGATTGAAAAGCTAACAATAGTTAAAAATTCAACCTCAATAAGGTATACCGATTCTGTGATTTAAAAATATATAGCTTCCATTCCTCTAATGGCCTAAACATTTATTCATGTAAGATAAGCAATAAAATACCAGTAATATATCCCCTTTTCTTTGCAAATGAATCCCCTTAACTTTGGGATAGGCTTACAATTTAGATTAAAAATATTCTTCTCCTGAGGCAGTTATTTTAAGCCCTTAGCTTACTGTGACTGAAAAATCTTTAATAACGAAAATTTAAAATAATTTTCACACACATTTTTTAATGTGATACTCATTTGATTTTAAAATGATGTAACGCAAAACAATCAAAACACGCTTTTTTTTTTTAATTTAAAAATTGGGACGTAAGCTGAGGATGGGTGTATTTTGAAAATATTTCATTTGAAATAATCCTCTTTCAACGTCTTTTTCTTTTTGTCTAACTTCTTTTGAATATATCAATAGCTTTGTAAAATGTTCATTTCTGCAATGTTTTCAGTTATTGAAATGAATTTAAGCTACACTAATGTTCAGATTTTTTTAATAATGTAAGGTTTCGTAAGGAACAAAAACGAAAAATGTGCTTATTATGTAACAAAGGAGAAATTTATTGTAAATTTCTGTAAACTTTCCTTATATTATTAAATGTGTAACCACTCTTGTCATAATAGCTGTTATTGACTGTTCCAAGCAGCAGAAGTGCCCTCTAGAGCGCTCACCCATCTTCAGTAGAGGCCAGGTGAGGAGAGGGTGTCGTCAATATAAAAAACTGTCCATATTCTTTACCCATTATTTTTATTGACGATATATGTTGTCTATAAGTCTTTGTGTGTTTGAATTAATAAGTAATTGTCACACTAAAGGAGACTTCATTGAAATCAACTCCGAATTTACCTCTTTTAGTTTAATCTTTAATGTCCAACGCTCTACAACTGTACAATTAAATGAAAATCCTTTTATTGCTTAAAAAAGTATTTTAATACATCCTCTTACAATGCTGTTTTATTTATTTCTAGATCTAATATGTTTAAATTTCAGTTCAATTTCTTCCTTTTTTTATTCCCGATGACAAAAACAATAACAGGAGGGGAAAAACTCCACAAAATTCGATTTTTTCGAAATAATGTACAATTTTATGAACAAAGAAATAACTTTAGTAAACCACAAGCCCGTTGACACCGCAGATCAAACAGTGAGAAATTATCATTCTTCCTCAGAAATTCTGAGGAAGAATTATTCGAAGCAAACACTGAGTTCAAGTCGTGGTAAACTGAGGAATTCATGCGGTAAGATACAATTCATTAACAAACTGTTAATGAACAGATGTGGTACGAAACTGTTCATTAATGTATACAAATTTTTATTTCCTCTCCCCTTTCTAATTATCCCTGTGATTAGATTCAAAAACAAAAAAGAATCATTCATCTTTTTCGATAAGAAGTACGTACATACAATTTTCTTCAAAGAAATTTTAATGTAGTTTTTTTTTTATTTTCCTTTATTTTTAACTGAACTCAGTGGCGCAACAGCCCTTGAAAGCTAAGGCTTACTGTGCCTATCTGAGTTTACGTGATCTTTCGTGTCGGGGTTGCATGCGCAGATGTTTCGGTCAAGTGGTCAGTTTGACGCGAAATCCCCAGTGTTCATCAGTTCCCCTGCAAACTTGGTATTCTTTTATCGCCCCACTGAAGGGATAAAAAGCTGAGTCGACCTTGCCCAGTCCGGAATTTGAACTAAAGACCTGTGGTGTGGTCTTCTATTTTTAAGTAACAGGAAATGTTTTTCGAAAAACGTGACTTTTATTCGATCTTAAAGTCCAGATAATTTAAAGGAATTAGGATTTCAATCATATTAAACAGGGTAAATCATACAAAATAGTAGAAAGGAAACATCATAACTGCATTGAAAATTCATGCAATGATAATTGTGGAAATTGTAATAGTTCCGTTGTATCATTTACATTTTTTCATAATTTTGACACTAGAACCACCGCGGTTCCCCTTGGAACCAATGTCAACCGTGGCTTACCTCAGATCGACCTTGATATTGTAATTGCATTTTTTTTTTACATCGGAAATGCTTTCTGTGCTAGTGAGATTTAAATTTTAGAAGAACGAGGGAAGTATTTTTTGGAAGTATAACTAGCAATATATATATGTATATAAAAAGCACGTGTATGTTTTTTTCATGAATATCATTTAAATGCTCTCTTATATCGATACGATATAACTGATAAACTAATAATTATATATTTTATCAATTGTGGGAATTAATTAATAATTATACATTTAAATAATTATATCTATCAATATTAAAATTATTTAATAGCATTTCACTAAAAACAGCAATATTTAGGTGGATACCAATTGCCACAACGTAATTCTGACGCCCAGATCCCCCTCCCCGAGAGAGACTCCTGAGAATGCGAAATTATACTAGGAATTTAATTTTGCCGAATGCACCTAAACCAAACAGGCACTCTAGGGATCTCTAACATGCCGCATAATCATACGACATGGACGCTGTCGATTTTCGTCTCTAAAATAATCATAAAGAAAAATATATTAGTAATTTTTTTAGATTCCTGAGAACTACAAAAATTAAAACTGGATAGTTATCAAAATAAAAGTTAAATAATTCAATGACGCACCCTTGAGCATGCAGCAGCCCATAGGGTCCAGATCTCAGTTTTTAATCACTGACAAATGATAAAGATGGCATCAAAACTGGTGCTCTATTTTTTCTAACTTCCGTAATAAAAAAAATTATTACTTTGGGAAAAACTTCAAATGAACATTTTCTTTCTAGGGATCATTTAAGTGAAATTTTAAAATTATAACAACTGCATAACAATAAAATTTCAGTAATACATGATGTTCAAGATAATTTTTAAAATTTTTCTCAGTTATTTTAAGAATTAAAGTAGTCTTTAGAATACATTATTTTATACATTACTCTGTAATATATAAATACCTTATTACTTTTAGTCGCCACCGATTCTAAGCCGAACCCCGAATCCTCAAGACGTTGAAAAAATAGCGTAAAATGGTTTTTCGGTATCTAACAATTACAAAATTTGAAAAAAAAAAATAGAAAGAGAACTAATAAGAGTGAATAATTAATTTATATTTACCTGTATTAAAAACTTTTAAATACATATATGAACCTGTAATTGATCTAACCATCAGTATCATGTTCAGTTTCCTTCATTTAAGGAACTTTTTCTGCCTTCGGCTCTAAGCCGCACCCGATTTTCAAATTCCTTAGCATTGAGAAGAAGTGCTGCTTAGATTCAAATTAATATGGTATTTTAATTTTTTAATGATGTAAAATTGCCAAGCTCTAAATTCATTTGAGTTTCAGTAATTTGTGAAAAAATATACATTATTTTGATTTATCGATGAGATAGTCCATTAATGAACAGCTTTCCCTGCTATCTAGATTTGAATAAATCATCTTGAAAATTCTAAATTTTTAAAAAGTCTTTTTTCTCCGTTTTCGTTGCTTAGTTTACAAACAATACAGCTTAACCTGACTTGAAGCCATTTAGGAAGATGTTTGTTTTATTTTTATTATGTCGTGACGAAGGAAGTGCAGAGACTAACAGGTCATTTAAATGAAGAAGTGGTACTTCCTTATGCCAGTCCGGGTGAGTTACTAGTTTCCAAATGAGGACATGGCGGTCAAACAGCGGACATTTGGAGAACTCAAGCTATGACATTAACATCTGTTGCTGAATTCATCAACTGGAGGCGCAATCAATCATCTAGAACGATCCATTTTCGATTTATCATTTCCAAGTGGTTCTAATGGCGCAATGTGTATTTACCAAGACTTGTCCACTAACACATTGATTTGTAATAAATTCCCATTCCATAACGAAGCATTTTCATTACTGTGATTTATTACTGGAATGGGTACTTTGTGTCATTCGATGATGGTTTTTGATATCGGAAAGTTTTGAATGAACTTTCGTTTTATGAACAAAAGAGTATTCTTCCCCCCCCCCCGGTTTTTTTTTGGTGCCTTTTTAAATAAGCGGTAACTGTGACCTGTATTATTTAGAGCAGTAATGGGCAAATTACGGCCACAGATGCATCCTGCCTAGAAGTTATCCTTCCTCTGAGATAAGAGCGTGTTTCATTTTTCTGACATTTGTAAAAAAAAATAAAAATAATAATTGAAATTTGAATATTTTTTTACATGTACATAATGTAATGTGAATTTAATTCTGAAAAACTTAGAGCTAATTTGGCTTTAGAATTTTTAATGTAGAATTTACCAGAATGAGATAATGTGCACTTATCAAGAATAAGGATTATTCTCGAATTCGGACTATTTTTTTCGAATATAAAGGAACTGAAACATTAATATTACATTCTGGCTTCACTTTTCTATAGAATGCAGCTTATTTTAGCTTGCTCCTCTTTTTTATCTGAGTGTATTTTTTTTCCTGGTATAAAATGTGTTACGCCTTTTTTCCCTTTTTACCGTAATGCTAAAGGAGCTATTTCTTACTTGTTAAAATAAAATATATATATATAATTATGGAATATTTTGGAAATTTAAAAACGCTATATGGATTAATGGAACGCTATTGAAAATTTAAAAAAAGATATATGGATTATATAATGTTGCGGACTTTCATGAGGAAGCATTTTTTCTGCCTGAAGATGTGCTCCGCGTTTAGTTATGGCCCTATTACATTAGGCAAACACAGCCTTACAAGATTGCAAAAAGCGTTCAAGTTCCGTGTTAGAAATCAAATTATCGTAGCTGAACATTATATAAATTTTTACGGTAAATAAAATCACTTGATATCGCCATACTACCCGTTAGCTAACATTGTTGACTTAACAATACGAACCCACAGGCCGGAAACTGATAAGATATTCTCCCCTACAACATTGTTAACATATTTTCTTTCCCTCTAGGTAACATCCTCCCCTGTTGGGGAAAAGGGCTTCTCAAAATCATTTCTACGAAAAACAGCTTTAACTTTCTGAAGAACGACCCCCAAAATAAATAACAAAACAGCAAATAGTATTAGTCATTTCAAGAATGCACATAAACATACCATTGAATGGAACGATTTTAGAAAAGCTGACGCCTTCCGATTTTACAAGAGTTGAATATTAGCACCGTAGCTGTAAAATTATTAAATTTTTTTTTTTTTGGTGTTTTGTTGTTGTGGATATTTGTAAAGAATTTCAACTTGGAAAATGTCTAGTAAAAAACCAAAGTTGATTCAGAGTTTGTTTTCACAGATGAAGGAATCTTTTTTCACTGTTACAAAGAATAAGCCTCTGTGGGTCTCTACAATGAAATCGTAGCATTTTTTAGAAAGTGCAATATTTTCCTCAATTTTATTGTTAAGTATAAACAATACAGCAGCGTTTTAATAGTAAAAGGAACAGAATATATTAAGTCAGCAAAATTTTACAATAGCTTTTAGACAGCACACAAGCAAGTTATACACCAGGGGCACCTCTTGGGCCGGCCAAACCGGACCCTTGCCGGGGTGGCAAATTTTAAAGGTGGCATTTGAATCAAATTTGAAAGGAAAAAAAATTTGTTACAAAAAATTTGATATAGTTTCTGAAATATTATTGGGTGTGAATTTGGTATTTCATTTAACATATCTTATCTTATTGTATACTCTGTATATTTAATGACAGTTTTCTTCTATGTTGAAACTTGAAGGATTCGAGGCGGGAGTATATGTTAAAGCATGAAATTTAATATGTTACACATCTTTCACTAGTAACTTTCTAACCATCCCGGACATTCCTTTCACCCTTACGACGTCCGGTGTCAGCTGTCCAAAAGGGGACAAGGGTAATAGAGAGATAGGTTGGTAGAGAGCCACAGAAAATTTTAGCCTTGAGTATAGTTACTCTTAGTAAAAAAACAAACGCTTGTAATACCCACTATCAGAAGACTCTTTTTCGAAGAAATTAGCCTGCGAGAGGGACGATTCCCTCTCTTACATTTCCCTCGTTTGAAATAATAATTTCTGGAATTGCTTTCAACTTTGAAAGCACTCATAACAAAAATAAGCAAAATTATAGCTGATGGAGCATAAAGAAAGAGTATGAAAATATCTGATTTGTTGAGATCTTCAATCAAAAATATCTCAGGAATAATGTCATCGTTATACATTGCGTTTTCAAGCAAGATGCCCTCTGTAAAACTTTCTTGAATACAACATCTGTGCTTAATCGCAAAACTTATAAATACTCTATGATATTGTGGACTAACCGTCAGACAGTTTCGATTTTTCCTTGAATTTAGATAGTCTGAATACAACGAGGTATTGTATTTGGTGTAAAATCAGTGGCGCACATAGGAATTTTTCAAGGGGGTGCAGGGTCAAAAGTCCACCATTCTCGTATCATGTTCCACTACCCCGCCCAGCATACTTTTTTAAAATTTTGATAATATTCGGGAACAAAAAACAGTTAAAAATTAACTACTGAATAAATAATTAGCATTAATTAATAAAATACTATATACATAGGATTATAATCAATCGAAAAACAATCAGGGCTTTCGAGGGGGTTCGGACTCGGGGACCGTTCCTTGCGTGCGCCACTGTGTAGAACGTTTCTTCCATCGAGTTTGAAGATTTTTAAAAGCACACATACACACTCAGTGAAATGTGAAATGAGAGGGTGGAAGATTCAACATGAAATATTATTGTTTCCATGAACAAGCTGAATATAAAAATTCAAAGAAACAAGTAATATAAAAAAAATTGTAAGTCAATTCCTACTTAGGTCAAAAAAGAGAGACATTTTATATATTTCAGTTACTTTTTATTAAATATAGTTACAATTAATATAAATATGTATATACATATGACAGAATCACAATGTGAAGTCACAAAATAGAAAGAGATTTTCCATTTTCCTTGGACCTTTGTTGGACTATTTTTGTTTGTTTGTTACTATTTATTTATTCATTAAATTTAATTATTCTAATAAAATAGTACGGTAAAAAAGTGCGGCGTTCGAACCCGCGACCTTTGGATTAGAAGTCCAAAGCGCTATCCAATGCGCTATAGGGATACAACGAACGATTTTCCTTTCTATATATGCTGTTGGACCATTATTTTTGTTTGCTACTATTTATTTATTTTTAATTTAATTAATGAATTAATATTTGAAAAAACTATATTAACATGAAGTGCCATCCACTACAAGCTTTAAAAAATGTATTTGAAGTTGAATGGATGAATAGAAAGTATTTTATTAACGATTGAAAATTTTAACAAGATATATAAACAAAAAAAATAAACATATATGTATAGGGGGAGTGTGAACTGGTAGTAGGAATTGAAATATAAATTTACCAACGATATCTAGGGCCATCTCCAATATTTTAAGACTTTCTTTGTCGGACCCCCCCCCCCCCCCGATCCCAAAACTTTTTTTTACTGCTAAAAATTAATACATTTTATCCTGACTTTGAAAATGCAGAATATTTTTGTCAGTAAGCATTTTTTGCTTGCTCTTCTGGTGGTATGTATTCGATATTCTATACAATAATATCGAATTACCCCCTCCCACCTCCAGTACACCCGTTTTACTTTTTAAAAAATTCTGTGATATTAAGTTTACTAAGTCTATTGCTTTGAAGTATTCAAGATAAATATATGCGTAAAAATAATTGATGCAAATGTGTAAGAAATGTTTTAGAAACAAAAAACGTTTAATGTTTTTATTTGTTAGTTTAATTTAAAAAAAAAAAAACTTTTTAAAGGATAGCATTTAAAGGGAAAAAAGCAGGAAGTATGTAAAATAATTTGTAAGTTATCTTATTTCGCTACTAATTTATGCAATATTTTCTCTCTTTTTTGTACGAAATATTAATTAATAGAATTAAAGTGAAATAACCTGGTACAGCTTATTAAAAATTTCCGGAAGTGATTAGTTGTATATAGATTACTTTTTACAAAATTTAAAAGAAATGTTTCAGGGGGAAAAAAGGGAATCTTAATATTCAGTTTCATTTTCCTTATTTGTTTATTTATTTTTATTTTTATTTTGGTGTTAAGTAATGAACTCTTGCACATGACGGAAGTAACAGGAAAGTTAACACACAAAATATTGTTACAATTCAAAAAAAATTAAGTAAATTCATGAAATATTTTATTTAAAAAAACTAAAAGAAATAGAATGATTCTAGGATTAAAAATAAATAAACTGTATGAACAAGACTTTCTAAAACGAATAAATGACCCGTGGAATTTCTTTTGAACATAAAAAACGGATTATATTCGGCCAGTGAAGATTTTATGAGTTCAAAAGATTCATAAATGAGAGGAAGAAAATTTTTTTATAATGTTTTCTCTACTGCAGAAAATTGCAGTAAATCCAATGGATAAAAATAAAACTATATTCATCTACTTTTTTTCTTGGACATTAAATCGCACAGTTTTTTTCCCCTGCCTCAGCAATGAGAAAGAGAGACAAATTTCATTCATATAATAAGTGAATTTATATCTATTTTATTAGGTACGTATGTGTATTTGCTAATTTCATTAAACGCATGTATTTTTTTATTTTATTTCTAAGAAAATCTTCAATTATTTGACATTAGAAACTCTTTTTGTGGAATTCCTTTCTTAATACTCTCATTTTAGAATGACGAAGAAAAAAATTGAATCCAAACGTATTTACAAAAGGTTAAAAATATAAAGCAATTAACATAATCGCTTGATTAGTCTATTCAGTGACTCAAATGACAAAAATCTCTTATAAAAAAGAAAAACCTTATAATATTTGTCGTATGCAAAAGAAATTCAATAACTGTTTATTTCAATGCACAATAAAAAGTAGAATTTATATATTTTTCACTAAGAAAATCGTATTATATCGCTGGAACTTCTCTCTTCTTTTAAAAAAAATATTACAGTCTATTATTCTATTGTATGAATAAACCAAAACAATTTAAAATAAGCGGTTTTCTCGCTTCAAAAATGAAAAAAATAATCATAAACTAATTGTTGTCAATTAATTAATTAACAATAAATATTTTTTGGAAATCAGTGGTAGTTTTTTCTTTAAAAATAATTATTGTTCTATTCATATATTCAGAATAATGATTGTAAAGTATAATCCATTTGTTCATTTATTTCACTGAATAAAAATACTCAGGTAAAATTAAAAACTTTTGTGATACATTGTTCTTTTTACTTTTAAGAACCACAGTCAATTTTTTCATAGATTAAAGATTGCAGATTTATGAAAGAATTCAGTTATTAACGTTAAAGAATAAGAAATTAAGTACTTTTAAATGCTGTTTGAGCTTCGCTATTAAACAGTATTTTATCATTCAAGTAATTTTGATGCATTTTACATAAATTGGTGAAAATATGGGATTGTATATGAAAGAGACAAATGTATCACATTTTTTTTACTATAAATTCAAAGTAGGTTATTAAATAGTAAAAAATATATCGCACCTCAGATTCTTTTACTGAATAACTTAAGGTCTGCTTTGATTTTTAAAAAATGTATTCTAAGGGCATCAAATAAAATGAATTTTAAAAAAATCATAGAACACAAAAAATTATTTCTTAATTTGCTATTTTTTATACTTATTCAATATATATGGGTTAATACTACTCGTACATACAAATATATGCTTGTTTCATTTTATTAAAAAAAAAAGATGATCCATCTAATAATTGCTATAATGAGAGCTCTAAATATTGGCAAATTACCAGCAGAGTAGCCTCGTTTCTTATCACCTCAATAAATTGTCCTTCCGGCTATATGACTCTCTTTTGTTTTTTCTCCTCGGGGTAAAGATGTGGTTTGCGGTCAGCACAGGAAGTTTATGAACAGTAAAAAGCAGTGTTAAGTTTTAAAAGAATTGAAAGAATTACTTTTTGTTGGTAATTGCGTGTTTAAATTACGAATATACAGTAAAGACAGAAGGAAAAGTGTAATTAAATGTGTAATTTATTTCAACCGTATTTTAATGAACAAGTTTTTTTTTTTGCTTCATTTTTGTCTTTAAGAAGAGTAAAACACAAATTGTGAAAATGTCTTCGAGAAAAAATATGCATGGACTATTTTATGGGTTATTACTAACGCGTTTTGAAAGTCTTTGTTAACTATAAAAAAATATTGTTACGAGAATTGCTACTCAATAATTAATGTAAGCACAACTTATTTAAATCATTTATACTTTTGATTAGCACAGAAAATGAAAAGCACTAACTATTGCATGTACAGAAGATAAAATTTTCCCTAATAAACATGCATAATAATATTAAAATATGCTTTTTTGATTTTATATTTCAGTTTAAAAAAGGGAAAAAACAAGAAACAAAGTTATAGCTTCATTGGTTGCAATTACATAAAAGAATTTTCAAAATACACCTGTCTCTTTTTTTTACACGTTCTTTTTTTTTACACGATTTTGAAATAACACGAAATACGAATTGAACGAATTTTTTTTTTTACACGAATTTTTTGTTTTAGCATGAATCCCCCACCAAAATTTGGGGATCCGTGCCCTTTGGATGAGGACGATTTGATCGAATTTATGATAGTTTTTATAAGATAATACAGAAGTCGATAATGACGAATTTTAACTATTAAAAGCTGATTTAATTTACGAGGACTTAAAGTTTCTTACAAGTATGGAACAACATTTTCTTACTCATGATCCTGACATAGAGAGTGTATTAAAATTTCACAACGTATAATCTTAAGTTTTGTGTAGCAGGAATTCATAAGAATTATATAAGCAACTTGAGAAACCAAAAAAAAAAACAGCCGCTAGTAACAAAAAACAACCGCCATTAATAACGAACGAAATTCTTCATTTGAATCAAAACCGACAGTTGTGCTAGACATATCTGACACATCTACCGATGCCAGCATTTTTGATCCAGTTCGTAATAGAAGTGCACGCTTGTTATCAAGTATCGATGAATTGTTGTTGGTTAGTAAATTAATTCTTAGTTTCAATTTGCATTTTTTGAAGTGATAACTTCTTTAGGCGCGTTTTGCTGGAGATTAAACTTGAATGATGCGTTTTAAGAAAATAAGCATTGTTACGCGTGGGTTTGTAACGCCCGTAACAATGGAGATCGGAATTTTCCATAACAACGAAAAAACCTTCAGCAAAAAAGACTTACTGCAACGACAAAATTTAGCGTCGAAAATTGGTTCTCAGCCAACCTCGAATTTCATAACGTTACTCTTTGTTTAAAAAATAAATGCTTTTAACATGTGATTATATAACTTGAAATTTATTACCAAAACCATAATCTCTACAATGTTTTACACTTTTTACAAATTTCTATAGATTTTCTTGGATTTAAATTTTTTTTAAAAGTTACACTTTTTTTCAAGTAGATTGGTGGATTGTATACCTTTCTCAACTCTGCCAAGTTGGACTAAGATGGAATACTGTAAAACTTCTTTAAAAAAAGTATGAAATTTCGAAATTTTGAAAAAAAAATTATATTTCTGCTTTTATGTACATAAAATATTTTTAAAAAGGACACTTCCCATTTTAAAGAGCCATAAAAGTGCAACGAAAAAAAAAATTGCTAAAATCACCAAATACCAATAATAATTAATTGTAATAAATCCACGACAGAGAGTTGACTTGTTTGAGGTTTATGGAGCATGTGCAGAAAGACAACTTTCTGATACATTACAACCGATAGTTTTCTTTCTTTAAAAAAAAAAAAGCGATTTAGAGTGAAAAACTAAGAATATAAGAAGAGGCTGAAATGTTTTCATCAGATAATATTATTTACATTTTGAATCTTTCTTTATACAGTGAATGTAAACAAATGTGTCTAGGTTTTCTCTCCCGTACATAATAATAATGAATAAATAGTTTTAAATGACAATACTAATATCCCCTTGTTTTTTATTCACCTAACTAATCTCTGAAATAACATTACAAAATTTGAAGCTATCACTTCCATCGTGTGGTCATATATAAGCACACACACTTTTTTTTTTTTTGCTGTATTTACTTATAAGATTGAATTTTCACTGCACGCTAATTTAAATTTTTTTTATATAATAAAAATGTACCAGACAAGTTCCTCACGCAAGCGCTTTCGGCTTCCCGAAGCGCACAGTGTTGGACACAGTAAAGCTTCTTTTTTAGAGCTCTTCCAGTAATTTCTTTTTCATCTTTTGTCACTCTACCTTATTTAAAGCACTTAATTTATTCTCAAAGCTTAATTTTATTTTATCCAAAGCACTTTTTAATTCCTTAGAGGCAATAATATTTTTTAAATCTTTAATATTTTTAACGCAGTACTGAGCTAAGGTAAAGCTAAAGTAATGTCAACTCAAAATCCCAAGATAGAGGAGGTGAGTTTCCACATGGAAACAGGTACTCCGTAATCCATTTTACGTACGTATGTGCGTATAATGAAAATGAATTGTTTTTGCTTTATAAATGTGTAACATAGATTTTATTATTACTTTTTTGCTCGGTTTCTTGGGGAAAAATTAGAGATTTTTTATCTTAAATGATCTTTTAAAGTTGTGAAACATATCCCTAAATTTACCATAAGACGCATGTATTTTCTTACGTGATTTTTTTTTTGCTCGATTTTCTAAGGAACGTATCTACTATGTAAAAAAAGGGTTGGGTATATGTTATTTTTCTGTCTATTGTGTTTTATAGTAAATAATATTAATCCTTCTTCTCCCCCCCCCTTTTTTTTTTTTTTGCAAAACACTTAAAAAAGTGTCAGTGTCTTGTAAATCAAAATAACTAAGCTTCTTTTATAAATAAACATCTTTAACGGTATAAAATAAGAGTTTTTGTTCGAATTGAATATGAATCCATACCTCCTGTAAATATCATTTGAACTTGTAGAATATCTATCGAAAAAATCATTCGATTTTTAGCATAATAGTCATGGTAGCAGAGTGATACACGGTCATGAGTTCGTGATTTACGGTATTCAAGTGTTGAATTCGAATTTTGATTTCACCTAAAATAAGCCTTACAAGACAATGAGGGCTACTGCACTTTGAATGAAAATAAATTATATCTTAAAAAAACTAAAAAACACTCTTTTATAGTTACTCGAACTAAGTTGTGACTTAATCTTTTAGTTGCCAACTCTGGAATTAGTCGCCAAATCTATAAATGGGATCTGAAATTAGTCGCCAGATGCCGGATGGGATCTGGAAATTGGAAATCGTTAATCCTGATGATCCTGATCACGCAATGGAACAAAACTATTAAATTATTGTACTTTCATCGATCTTGGACAAGTGTGCAAAATTTCGAATTAATCTGACCTTTTAAAGTGGGTAAAAATTGAGTTCAAAGGTTCTGTGACATTCAAGTGTGAAACTTATAAAAGGGTGTTAATAAGTTTCTATTCAACGTGCTGATCCGCTATTGGTGTGGAAGAAAGGTGAAGGAGATATCATTTATGACGTGTGTTGACCTTGTTACTTGAACGGGATTTTCGATTATGATTTCTGTTACTAGAATCCTCTTTGAACCTGTTGAGGAGTCTTTATTTTAATTCATCTATTTTTTTTCCTTCTTTTTATTTAATCTACAAGAAGTATGTGGCTGTGTGAGAATTAGATTAAAATATTTTTGGAAAAGAAAATTTTATTATTTTTTCATTTACTTTTAATAACTTTTAGAGTTACATATATAAAAACATATATAAAGATATTTAGATTAACGTATAGCACGTTCTAAACTTAATTTGGAATTTCGTATCTAAATTTACTATCTCAAAAATTATCGTAGAGGTTTGCTTCCAGTTTTCTCAAAGTCCCGTCTAAAGAAGATAAACATATAAAGATAGTATACGTAACTGCCCACACATGAAAGAAAAAATTATAAATTATAATTTTTAATGAAAATAATGAGAGACTGATACCAATATTAATTGTAATTTTTTATCACACATTGTAGCATTTTCAAACTGAAAGTTATTAAGCACATGAGAATTGGATAATACGTTTTTCAATGAGAAACAATAACTAATTATGACTCAAATTAAAATGCAAAATACCCTACAGATATTTTGATTTATAAATGAGGATACATTTGATTGTGTTACATTAACTTTTAATGCACAGATAAAACATAAACTGGATATAAATAACTTTAACTGAGAGAAATTTGAATGAGTAATAAATATTTGCAGTTGCAATAATCATGGACTTTTCACCAAATCCCGGTTATCTTTTTCTTATCGTACGTACAACGTGACTATAAGAAGTTTCCTTCATTTTCCATGTTATGACTAACCTTCAGCTGCCGTACACTGAACCATAATTGTAACTATTCAAAAAATGAAATAATTACAAAAACAACTGTAATTTAGATTATAAGGAATATTCTTTTCTGTTAAGTTTTAGTTTAATGATGAAATATTAAAAAAGAGCTTTCTCATCCCATTATTTCATTCAAGTTACTAAGGTCCATTTTACGTACGTATGTGCGTATAATAAAAATGAATTGTTTTTGTTTTATAAATGTGTAACATAGATTTTATTATTACTTTTTTGCTCGGCTTCGGTCTCACAAATTACTTTGTGAAACATAATGAAAAATCTCTAACAATTTTTTAAAAATTGAAAGTGAAAGTTGCAATCGTAAAGCATAAAACTACTTATTTCCTTAAAAAATCCCTCCAACTACATTTTTGATTTAAAATTCCCAAAATCCATAGCTTATTTATTTTGAAAAATCTCTGATTTTAGAGAATTTCTAACGAGCGACCATTAACTTTTTTTAAACTAAGTTAAAATAACTGAAACATTATCATGCTAAAAATATATTGCATTTGTCATCTTTTGTAAGAAATATGATGTCGAAAATATATTCTGCTTTGTTCTAAAAATGACATATTAGTGCATTTTATACGTTGTACCGTTGCTATTAAATTACTTTATTGGTCATAGGAAAACTAGGATATGAATTTAAAAGAATAAAATTTAGACACTTATGTAAAAGGTATTGCTAATTATATATTTTATCATCATTTTACAATATATTCAAAATTTAAATGGTTTCCTTTCGAAAAAGGTTCAAATACTAAGTAAATAATGTCCATGCTATATTTAATCTGTGATGAATAGCTACTGAAAATTTTTTAAGGTATCTTTTCATGTAAAAAATATATGAAACAAATATTTAAATTTACATAAATATAAAACCATAAGCATGTGTGTTTTTTTTAATAAAAGAAATATAAACAAAAGATTTAAAAGTTCATTTTACCATTTTTTGAGATATTTAAAAATAAATAAACCAAACCGCATTGCAGTTCAGAGAATAAAAGGTGTACAACAGAAAAATATTAGACACCAAATTCTCAAAAACCTTTGAAAGAATAACCTATGATCAATGAAACCGAAAATTTGAAGCAAAAAAATTAAAATCATGGCAAGATTTTGGAATTTCCAGAATCCTGATTTGAATCAAACTATAATGTCTTTCTTCTCCATTTTCCTTTTCTCCACGCAAAAAAAATAAAATATTTTGCCCTCCAAAAAATATAATCCGATTATATTTCAAGGATATATTCTTCCTCTCTCATCTATACAAGAAGAGGGGGAAAAGAATAAAAAATGAAGTTTAAATACTATGTAGATCGAAAAATAACACAATAAATATAAAAGAACATCTTCCGATAGTTTTCCCCCCCTTCCTGATAGACCGATCATCCAAGTTATTCTACCGCATAAGAATCTTCATGACTTTCTATTGTTACTTCGTAGACTTTTAGCTACGCTTGCTTGTTTCTTTTCTTTTTAATAAAAACTAAGCCTGGGGCTTTTTGAAGAAGGTTCACCGAAAAGATGTACAGGAAGGCCTTGGTCGAAGCAATTTATTTGTAAGATGCGATTCAGAAAGCATCACAAAAACGAGACATATTATCAATTGGGGACTATGAGTAAAGATGAGATGTGCAAAGAAACTCGTTTGAAGCAGCCATCTTTAACCACGATGTAAATGATGATGACATTTTCATACATAATATTCAAATGATTTAGGTTCGATTTATGATGTCCTAGAGATACCCTACAAACTGTCTCTGAGTAAAATATAAATTGGATTTTTAACCGATTAGATAATTTAAAATAAATTAATTCAAAATTCTTTATAAAAATATATGCGATATCTGCTGTGAGAAATAAATGTCAATCAACTTATATATATATATATATATATATAATTAAAATGAATTTTGAATATTTCTATTCCCAGATATCTGGAAATTACAGTACCAGTATTATTGGTATCCATTTTATGTG
Source organism: Trichonephila clavata (assembly GCA_019973975.1). Taxonomy (NCBI): domain Eukaryota; kingdom Metazoa; phylum Arthropoda; class Arachnida; order Araneae; family Nephilidae; genus Trichonephila; species Trichonephila clavata. The sequence continues at coordinate 137,808 of BMAO01014865.1, read as the reverse complement.
TAACGAGGGTTATTATTGGTTTTGTGTTATCAATGCATATAAGAATTGGTTTTAAAAACATTCAGTTTATTTTTAACCACTTTCATTAGAAATTAAACTCGTTGTACTACTCATTAAAAAATGAACAAGAATCTGTCAATTTAAAAATATAAAAGTTATACTCTTTAGTCAAATTTTCACTATAAACTCAGAAATTGATTGAGATATTTTGAATTCCCCCCCCCTTTTAAATGGGGCTGTGTATTGGTAATTAGCATTGTAGACCTAGTACATTCCCCGGGAGCTGGTATAAGTTTTAGTGTGGTACCTTAGAAGTGGATCTCAATTGCCACAATGCAATTTTGATGCAGTTTCTTTCCCAGAAAGAGGCATCTGATCTCTGAAGATGCGAAATTGTACTAGGAATTTAATTTTTCCGAGAGCATCCAAGCCAAACAGGTACTCTATGGATCTTTAACATGGCACATAATCACATGATATGGAGGCTGTCGATTTTTTGCATCATGAAAATCCCCGACTTGGGTCGGGGTCAAACCCGTAAACTTGGATGTACAAGGCTAGACTATTTTGAATTATACTTAATAAATCCATTTGTGTTCTATCAAAAAGATTAAAATTTAGAATATTTTCAAAAATATGAATAATGCTCATTAAACATTATTTTAAACGGGGAGAAAGAACTAAATGTAAATTTCTGATATTAGTTACATTTTAGTTCTAAGCATAACAAAGATGATTTTTAATTTCTAATGTGTTTTGATGCTCAACTTAGACGAAGAATTTCAGAAAATTTCTTAAGAACAGCTTATACCAAAGTAACTGCTTTAAATTTTAGATTTTTTTTCATTTGGTACAATATTGTGTTTTTTTAAAATACGGACATATAGGTAATAATATACATTGTCCTTGAAATATGAATAAATGATATTGAAAAGTACATGAACCTTTAAGCGGAAATTAAATTATTTTCGTTGTCATTAAAAAACCTTAATTGTTGTTTGTAAAATAAATTAAGTCAATCTTTTTGAATAATCTTTCGTATTTAAAAAACTGCATAATTTCAGGGTTTATATAAAATATTTTTCGAAATAAATATTACATAACGCAAAAATTCTATCGTTTTCCATTGAAATAATTGTCATTTGATATACTTGATACTGTATTTAATCTATCGGGCATTTCAAAAAGGCTTTTACTCGTGCAATGTTCAAATCAGGTTCAATTTTGTCGAACCTGATTACATGAAACATTACCATGAACTACATGCCACTGTTTGAATATTTTTTATTTGGTTTGAATTTGTTTACTAACTCAAAACATGAACATCTAATAAGCCCTAGAATAATGTGAACTTTATTTGTAATTAATTATATTGAACAAAAAATTACTTCAAATTTCCATTTGGGTCACAAGTGGCAATTCATTTGGTAAAATATCCCTCCATTTATGAAGCTGATTAGTATGTGTTATAGGGAAAGAAAGAATTCTTTTGAATCAAGAATGTTCTAGAACTAAAACAACGCTTGTCTTTAAAGTGTGAAAAGAAGAAATGATTATTGCTCAAGTGTAACAATTTTCAGATGCTTTACTTGAATTATTCCTTTTCTGGAACAGGAGTCGTTTTTGGGTTTCCCACACATATACCGAGAAATGGGACTAATCCTTCAGTAGCTTGCTGCCGTGTCGTTGGAAATCGTCTGCAAATGTCATTCCTCACATTACAGACCACCCACTTCATCAGAAGGAACATCTGTTGTATGTGTGGTCGATATCAGTTTGGTATCGCGAGCAACGTAAGTCAACTTTCAGAAAGAGGGAACTCTAGTGTCAAATGAAAACCACCCGGCTTATTTTTTTCTTTTGTAACTCTTAATAGTCTCTTAGAGTTAATTTGGATAATTAGCTAAGGATTTTTTAATCGATTACAGTAGATCTGTATTACAGTTAATTTTTACCATACAATTTCAATTATTCCGGCAAATATTATAACAAATTGCCGCACTCATTTCCTTAGCAAACTAAAGAACTTTAATATATTGTTTGAGAGAATTTTTACTGTCATCTGCTGGAAATTATAATGTCGGATTTAATGACCAATTTTTTAAAAAAAATCTCTGTATCATTTATATTAGCGTTTCTTAAACTGTGGGCCCCTCCCCCAGGAGGGCGTGATAACCCTAGGAAAGGGGCGCGAGGATATTGAAAAGTCGAAAAAAAAGGATTATTTAAAATAATTGTTAATTTATTGAAAGTAAACAAACAAAATACATTTTTACATAATAAAAAAATAAATAAAAAATTGCTTTGATATAATACGTTTGTAAATGTATCATTGCTGCACAATATATTTTATAGTTAATTTAACAACCCTAACTTAAGAATAAGTTTAATAATTACCAGTAATCCCATGGGCTTGTCATGAGCAAATTTATATGCAAAAGTTGAAACTTATCTTGATAACTTGTAAGGCTTATAATTAATCCCTTTACTCCAATTAAAAGTTACGCGATTCGCTCCCGAATATCACCGTTTTGTACGTATGCAAATGTATTCGGGGGGGGGGGGGAGACAGGGAATAAACAAGAAAATCCTCTGAAATAAGAGAAACCTTGGCAAATTTTGTCAAGGTCAGTTTATTGCATCCCAAAGCCTTTGGAATAATTTTATGCATAGCAGTGAACAGAAAAGAACGTATTTCGGAAAGACGTATATATATGTCAGGGGCAATTTACGTAATGGCTGAGAGAGACGTTTATATACGCCTCTGGCACTTAAAAGGTAAAAGTCGTTTTTTAGCTTTAGCGTCAAAGTATAGTATTATTGAATTCAATATATTGTTATTGTATGGAGGGGGGCGCGATGAAAATTATGATTGAATATTGGGTCGCAAGTATTGAAAGTTTGAGAAGCACTGATTTATATACATATAAGGAGGAGAGCAACTCACTCACTCACCCCGATATCTCAGGAATTATCAGACCAACAGACCTGAAATTTGGCATAGGCATATTCCTTTCTTGGAATAAAGGTCCCCTAAGAAAAGATTTTACGAAAAGCAACCCCCCAAAGGGGTTGCGAGGGATACTTCAACTATTAGACCTACAGACTTGAAATTTGGACGGTATGTTCCTTGCATGGAGTACAGATCCACTACAAAAGGGGTTTTACGAATATCGACCCGTAAGGGGGGGATTGTGAGAGGTTAAAATGTGTTATAGATAAAAATTCCTTTTTTTAACTGTGATACCTATGGGCTAGAAATTTGGTAAGGATATTTCTGCTGTGTTGAATAGAGGTCTTGGGGGAGGGGGCAGCGAGAAGTTACTGAGGTACGTAGATAAAAAAAAATATTCTCGTCATCGAATTACTAAACCTACAGTATTGAAATTTGATATGCATGTTTCTTTTTGTAGAATTGAAAAACGCAAAAAGAACTGGTCTTACGGAAATATATTCACAAGGGGGTTTCGGAGCTTTTTGATGAAAAAAAATTCTGTGTTTGAACTACATATTAGACTTGGAATTCGGCAATCATCTTGATTTTGTTGAATAGATGGATTTTTCAAAAATCCACTTTAGGGATGGGATTACGGAGATAATTACGGATGGGATTACGGCATAAAAGATAATTCCAGTTCAATTTTAGAAATTCATAAGTCATGTATTTTTTAAAGAGGTGATGGTTATAAGAATGCTTTTCAATGTATAATTGAATCCTTAACATTAGAACTTTTATAACAATTTATACACACACACACACATATATATATATATATAATGGGAAAATATCAATATCAACGGTACAAAATCATGAAATACCCAGTTAAGTGGGTGGGTATATACACTCACTTCCAAAAGTTAAGCACGAAGATGTAAAATGCAAAAAAAAAAAAAAAAAAAAATAATCAAGAAATACTGCTTTGATTGACACAAAATTTGGCAGTAAAGTAGCATACATATTTATACATAAAACAAAATCAATAATTATGTACAGAAATGAAAACAATACTAAATTTTTGTAAGTTATCAGATAATGTCACACTGGAGACTTAAGCAGAATTATGTATAAAGTGAAAATAAACAGGATAAAATGAAAAAAAAGGACATTAATAGGGTATGTGATCCCCCCTTATCTGTATTCATAGTTTACACCTTCTGACCATGCTTTCAATTAGGTGGTCAACCACCGCAGAATTAAGCAATCGCCATTCTTCTTGTAGAGCAGTTTCTAGTTCAATAAGAGTGGCTGGAGGTGGGAAAAGTGAAGATACAGCACGGCCGAGAGCATCCCAAAGATTTTCAATAGGATTAAGGTCGGGTGAATATGCTGGCCACGCCATACGCGCAATCCCTTCACTCTCCAGGTAGTCATCGATGATGTCAGCTCTATGGGGACGTGCGTTATCGTCCATTCAAACAAAAGTAGGGCCAACTGCTGCAACGTACAATCTCACAATGGGTTCTAGGACTTCATCTCGATACCGGACAGCCATCACAGAGCCCCGTTTAAAGATGTGTAGGTCGGTGCGGTATCCTAATGAAATCCCTGCCCGCACCATAATGCTTCTGCCTCGGAATGTGTGATGTTTGGTGATGTTTTGGGGCTGATTGAGTGTTCCTTGTTTACGCCATATCCTTATACGCTTGTCATCTGGCTCCAGAGCAAATCTTGACTCATCAGTAAACATGACATTGCCCCAGTCAGACACAGTCCAATTGCCATATTGCCAGTACCACTAAAATCGTGCCCCTCTTGATTGGACGGATAGAGGAACACAAACTCGAGCACAAACCGGGCATACAGTCCATTCGTATGTAATCTTCGGCGTACAGTAGCTGCAGATATAGCCTTACCAATGGACGCTGTAACCATAGATGTCACACGTGTGGAGGTCGCTCTGCGATTCCACTTGGCTACAATAGCAATATATCGATCTTCCACGGGGGTTGTAATCCTTGGGCGACCGCCTACGGGCCTTCGGACAACTGTCTGTGTGGTTTGGAATTGTTTCCATAAACGTGAAATTCCAGAATGATGAACGTCGAAGAAAAGAGCAACATCTGTGATCGACTGTCCTGCTTCAATGCGCCCCACATCACGCCAGCACTCAGAATCTTCCATTCGTTTTCTGGAAGTCATATAAATACGTATGTCTTGAAAACAAATTGTACGAAAGTTTTAAACACCTTCTGTAACCCTTCATAAAGCTGGCTTCTTATAAGACTGCCCTTTTTGCACATTTCTTGACATGAAAGCACGATTGGCTGTTACCTAACATATTTGCATACTTCCATCTACCTCTACAGCGAATTGCATCCTTTTCAATTCTGATTGGCTTTCGGAAATTAGCATGTTCCTCTCCGTGCTTAACTTTTGGAAGCGAGTGTATCGTGACTAGTATAGAATATATATAATACTAATACGAGTGACAGCTGTCGCTCTATAAGGTAACAAGAGGGCTATTGGCGTCGGACCTCGTAATTTTGCTACAACATTGATTTCCTCCGCAAATTAAAGCCCAGTGATATATGAACTCGAAATACATTGTCTGAATGCTCTTATACTATTTTCAATTATATTTCGGCCAAAAAATGTTAAACACTTAATTTTTTTTTGTCTTAAAAATCATGAGGTTCACATATTAATATTTTTTATAGTAATTTCCGGAATTTAAAAATGTTTTAATGTACTTGTAGAATATATGATTTTTTAAAAAAATACACTTTTTTTAAAAATAACTTGAAAGAAAAAACCGTCTTATATATATATATATCTGAAGGGAAAAAAAGGAAAGGATATTTTCTAATACTTAGAATCAGTGGCGCACACAAGTGGTGTCCTGGGAATCCGGACTACCCCCCTAAAGCCCTTGATTTTTTTTCGATTGATGATAATTCTATATATATGTAACGTAAAATTTAATAAAGTATTTGTAATTAACAATTTATTTTATTAATTAATGCTATTTATTAATTCAATAATTTGTTTTTTACTGTTTTTTGTTAACAAAATCAGAAGAATCAATTGGTGTTGTCTTGAGGTATGATACGAGTTGGGGGACTTTCAACCACAGACCTCCCCTTAAAAAATTTTTGTGTGCGCTATTACTTAGAATGAATTGAATTATACAACGCGTAAGAGTGGTCAAAGATGGTGGGCTTAGCATTTGAAGCCGTTTCGAGTATCTTTTAGTGATCTCAGAAATGAGATGAATCATCCGTGAACTTTTTCCTCTGATATACGTCATTTCCCACAGCGTAGCGTAACCACCAATTGTCGTTTTCTTAAAAAGAGGAGGATTTCGGATGGACAGATGATAAAAATGAAATCGCACAATCACTGACGCGTTTACTTGCTCCAAAATAAATCAAAATCTCAATGCCTTTTATAGAATAAAAATAAGAATTTATTTAACATAAAATTTATGAAGTGTATGCCAAAATAGACCTGCAACACACATATATATTTAAACTGAATTCCAATTAAAATTCTAAGCTGGCATCTTCCATATTTATACTTTGAATATAAATTTATCTCGATTATTTTTAAATTTAGTATCACCAAACGATCTTTGATTTTATGAATAAAAATTTCAACAAATAAAAAATTATTTAAAAAAAACATGTAAACAACGAATGAATACTTTTTTTAAAAATGAATATAATGTTCTGTGTCATTCGATAAAATTTTTTGTATTGAAATTGAAGTACTATAATAGATACTTCTATGAATATTTCATATTATATCAAATATAACTGGAAATTCTTTTTTCTAATTTCATGATATATTTAAATTTTTATACTTATTCCAAGAAAAATCAGTTTTTTTTTTATCAAAGAATTCTTAATGATAAAGAGCATAAAAAATTATAACAACCGCGTCTAAATGATTTTTAAAAAAACCCATATCTGTTTTGTTAAGTTCATCACTTATAAAAAAATAAGTTAATTAGAACTTCTGATCATCCGATTTCATAGTGAACAAGGAAAAATACCCAGAATATATATATATATATATAACACAGGAATTACTATTAACTAAAGGAAATTATGGGTTTTAAGAATATTACGAACTCTTTTTAGGCCCTTATTAAGAATTATAAAAAAAAAAGCCAAAAATCAATTTATCTTGCAAATATTAAAAAAATAAATAAAGGAATAGAATAACAGAAAAAAATGTGCAATTTAAGATGCTAAATCTTTTTCTTGAATTAATTTTCCAAGTATAAAAAACTAAATAAAAAAACGGCATTTCTTTTTCAGATAAATAAATTTAAAGTACTAAATTTCTCAATTTATAATTTTATGCACCACATAATAATAACTGTGCAAATTTTTAAAAAGGATAATTTGTACAAGCTTTACTATAAAACAAAAATACAGATTTTAAATGTTTTATATAAAGAATAAATATAACTTAACAAATGTTGATATTTTTTTGATCATGATGGAATAGGGGGGAAAATGCGTTAGTATTTTAAATGTGTTCTACATGTATTTTGTGTGTGTGTGTTCTCCTTTTTCTTTTTTTTCCCCTCCCTCCTTGGAAAAGAAAGCTTTTCCTTAATTTGTTAATACAACACACCGATGTGAAATTTCGATTTAGCAGAATTCTCATCACCGGAAATCATGCCTATCAGTGCGGAAAAGCTTCAAGATTAGGGAAAAACGAGGAGAAAGGGAAAACTGATGACACATGAGGGGAATGACTAGTTCAGATAACGAGAACTCGCCGATTCTTTCGTTCAGTCTCATGTTTTCCTCTCTACTTGCTGGAAGCACAATTGTTATCGTCATCTGAAACATTAAGAGAGCGTTGCACTTCTATTAAAGTTCACTCAAAACTAGCAGGTCGGGAGATCCGAAAGATTTTTTGTTTTCTTTAGTTCAACTAAATTTTCATGTCTATGGTGCGGATAGTATAAAGTTCTGTTTCATTACTTTGTGTATGCAAGTATTTATTCGAAATGGAATCAGAATTAAAAGAATTTCATTCAGCTATCAAAGAAAATAATGCTGAAAAAGTTCGTCAACTTTTGCAGAGTGGAATATCGCCAGATGAACCGAACTGGGATATGAACGGACAACCTGGTATTCTTGAAGCAACTTACCACAGTCATAAGGATATTGTCAATTTGCTACTGAATGCCAATGCAAATCCTAATGCTCAAAACACACTGGGAGAAACAGCTCTGCATAATGCATTCCATCCAAAATCATTTTCGAAAGAAATTGTTACATTACTTCTGGAACATGGTGCTGATGTTAATATAAGAGAAAAATTAAATGGATATACTCCAATGCACTTAGCAGCAAAATTAGCATCTTCTAAAGTGAGCAAATTTTGCCTTCAAAATCTCCTGAATACCCTTGAAATGATGTGTGAAAAGGCTGATGTGACAGTACGAAGCTACAGGAACGAAACTCCGATACACCGACTTTTAATGGGAAGCAGAGACTGTAGTGATAGTCTTCGAATCTTCATTGAGAATGATTTCGAGCTGGATGCTCAAAATGAGAGAGGTGAAACGAGTCTCATGTGTGCCATTGATAAAGGATACATCAATATGGCATCTTTGTTAATAGAATCTGGAGCTAATGTGAACATAAAAGATAGACACTTTCAAACAGCTTTGCACCACAGTGTTCAAAAAAATCAGTTAACATTGGTCAAACTATTGTTAGATGCACAGTGTGATATTAATGCAACAGATCTAAATGGTGATTCAGCTCTCCATATAGCATCAAGTAAAGGGTTAATAGATATGGTCAGAATATTAATATCTTATCCTGAAATTGATGTTAATGTGCAAAATATTAGAGGATCAACACCACTTCTAAATGCTGTAGAAAGTGGTTTTACTAAAGTAGTTGAGCTTCTTTTGGAGTTGTATAGTGATGCTGATTGTGAGAAAGGACTTTTAACTGCTTTGGACATAGCAGAGGAGAACTATGTACGCCGCTGGCACCCTGAAATTTTTTCATTATTACAAGAGGCTTTAGAACAAAAAAGAGATTTGTGGGATGAAGGTGAAACCTCATTATGATTGTTTAATCATTTGATCGATAAGTATAACTGTGCATATCATAAATGAAATTCTCTAAAATTTATTCATGAGACTATCCTTACTTCCAAAACTTTAGTATTTTGGATATACTTGAACATTATTTATTTTTATTACCAAGCATTTTAAAATAAGCAAAAATAAATTTATTGAATAATAAATAAATTAAAATATTTGGTCTAATTCATTATTATAGTTAATATACACATAATTTGTGTTTGATTTGAATATAAATCTAAATGTAACAAATTTGTGTCTCTTATGACTAATAATAGAGATTTTTCTAATAGTATTATCTAATAAAAGTTTATGGATCTGAAAAGACCTATATATTAATGTTTATTGCTTTATTATAAACACTTGTTCATTAAGTATTTTGAATATTTTGTTCAGGTGAAATATTAATATATATATATGTATTGCAAAGAAAGAATTTTCAATTATTGTATTGTTAATTGAAATTTTTCCTTGCCAAATATGTTTTTAACATAGTTATAATGTATTAAATACATAGATTTTTATTAAATGCAAGAGATAAGTTGTTTAAAATCAGAGTTCATTCTAGACTATTTTATGGCTTGACCTATCTTTTAAATTTAATTCTAGTGTCCGAATAATCTTTGTTTACCTAAATATTAATCTTTGGTGCTGAAAAATTAAAATTGCATTTCGGAAGAGGAATATTTTTTTTCTATTTAAACAACAAAATATCCTCCTTTTGTTTTAAAAAATAACTTTTACTTATTTGTGATATTTAAAGCGAATAATAGGTAGAAAAGTTAAATCCAACATGCGATTTTCTTATAAAACTTTTAAGTTACAAGGATATTAGACAACTATTCAAAATCAAATGATAATATATGGAGGAAAAATTTAATATTTTGAAGCAGTGTGTGTAATTAGTGATATTCATTAGTAATACATAACAGATTTTCAAATTTTTTTATTTTCTAGGCAGACAAGCTGTTTTATAAATTACAACTGGTCCTTTAGGTGGTCCAACAAACACCACAGTTAAAATCACAAGTATTTTACAATATAAATTTGAAAAATTGTGACGATTTAAGATCCATATCAAAGAATCGCAATCACGTAACAAAAATCTGATGAGATCACAACTGGTCTTGACTGATCATGATTCATAAATTTTACAAAAGGTACTCACTGTTTGACATTGTTACCAGCAATAGATAGAGTCAAGAACCTATATGTTCAATATTTCTGAAAATATAGATATATATATGTACAGTACAACAACAACAAAAAAAATGCATATAAGCATTCCACAACCTAATAAATAAAAACACTAACAAATGACAGACTAGGGATCAGTGGAAGTATATAAACTAATAGTGTCATATTATGTTAGCACAACATTAGAAGTAATTTATACAATAATAAAATAAGATGAATAGGAGAAATACAATTAACAATACATAAAAATTCTACATTTCAATCAAAATACTTGAATAAAAGTATCATATATAGTAAAACCACCTTAAAGTGATCATTCTATTTAAAACTGGCCATTCGATCAGAATAGTTTTTACAACAAAATACTTTTAAAGTAAACTTTTCAAAGATAAAAAGTAAAGAATTTAGATTGAATTCCTATTTTATAATTAGTCTTTTTTGTATGTCCTCAAGTTTTATTTTCGATAAACAAATTCATGTTATTTTACCAATCCCCCACCCCCATTTTTAAAAGGCAGCTTTTTTGTGCTTATCTTAAACATTTATTGAAATTTCAGTTAATATTTATCAGCTTATTCTGAAATATGAAGAAAATAGAAAATTTCGTTTTTTGAACTCCTACATTTAAAGCAATAAGGCATTTATTTATGATTTGTATATGAATTCTAAACAAGTGCCAATTATTTTTGAATCTTAAAAACACACTATGATCAGCAATTGTTGAGCAAAAAATATCCCCCATCCCTACCGTCAGAAATTATTATTCAGAATGACCAGTGTTAGAAAAAAATCCTTAGGGTTTTACAATATCTAACCAGTAAAAACTCATTCCAAAATATGTATTTAACAAATCTGTAAAATTAATAATTAAATCATAAACATATAATTTTTCTTTAATTTATGATTTTAAGCAATCAATAAAAATTTTAATGTTAGTAACTTATTGCTAATTATTTAATAACTTCAAAATACATATTTTTAACAATAATCTTTTATCTTAATGTCAAATTAATCAAAGAATTGATACTTCATACACGGTTATATAGATTAACTTAGATGATTCGAAACACAACTGATACATGAAATAATACTGCTATTTGTAAATTAACTGAACACACATTGATTTATGAAATACAAATGTTTCCAGATCTTGATAATGCTCAGACATTTAATTTTCCAAATTAATCCCTAATTTGAATAGGAAATATATTTAGACATAAAAGTACGAACACAAACAGTTTGACAGACATATACCCTAATTTTAAAATACTAATCTAATAAAAGTCGATATGTTCATTATTAAGGCCATTTTTTAATGAATTTTCGAAGATTTATTACACATATGCAGAAGGAAGACAGATGAATTATTTTTTTTATTTATTATAGCTTCAAACAACATAAAAAACAGGGGAATAAAGATAAGTTAGTACAAAATGGCTTAATTTGTAAAACTAACTAATATAACAGTTAAATAACATTGTATATTTAGACACAGAACATGTAATAAATAAAATACATATAAATATAGGAAACATTTATCAGTTTTATAAGCCACCTAGGCTGTATAAGAAATATATTTAACAAGATATTCACTAACCTTCTGAAGAGATATATTCACATTCTCACACAATTTTTTGGTACAATTGATCAAGAAAATTAATTATGATATTATTTTTCATCACTTTATATTATTCATGTCGTGAAAGTGGGCATTAGACAATGCATTCCACATTAACATATTTCTGTAAGACAAAACAATACAATTCCAAAATTAAATTTGGATTTTCCTCCTCTAAAACTCAATTGAAATTTTAAATGTTTTTATTATTAAAAAAAAAAGGCTTAAAAATTTTTATTCCAAAAAAAAAAAAAAAATAGCTTTAAAGTAGCAATTTACAAGTAATTATCTTTTAACAGAAATCAAACTTGGGGAAGGAAATTGCAGTCATAAAATCATTAACACACGCACAAAGCAGTATCACACAATGGCAATAAAAATATTAAATTATATATAGAATCAATTCAGCAAAACAAAAACTCAGATTTTTTTCTTTCTAAAAATAAATTTTAACAAATAAATCATAAAGGCTCAACATACAGATCCTTTGCAAAAAATTTCAAATAAATAACAAACACATAACTTAAAATATTACAAAATCATTCCCTCTAAAAAAAGAAGTAAACGAAGATGAGAAATCAATAAATGATGCAATGAAAATTGTAACTATCCTACAACCTATCTTTCACAATCTTTTCCAGCAAATACTATGATTTTTATAGAATTTTTATGTTTTTAAAAAAAGTTCATGTTTATGGTCAGATAATATTTCCTCAATTTTAAAAAAAAAATAAACTTGCTAAAATTTAGATTTTTACTTAAAATTTAGATTTTAAAGAGTACAAGCAAGAGGCTGGAATTCTAGAAAAAGGGTATTTTAAAATATAGTACATCTTATTTTTCTTTGATTTATTTATATTCAATATCTTTAAAGCTTTTAAGTTCAAATTTAATAAATATCACAAAATACTGAAATTTAAAATTTGTTAACTTGAAAAAATATTTCAAACATTTTCAAACAAAATGTCAAAATTTTTTTTATCAATATGATAACTGGTAAATTTTATTTTAAAAATACAAATATTTGCATGAACTCTAGCAGTTCAAATGAAAATTCTTCAATATTTCTTCATAAATGGAAAAAGATTGATAACTTACACACATAAAATAAGTTTTTTTTAAAAAAATGTGTCACATATTATAATCATTAAAAATTTTTAACACTTTACCTGCTGAATTTCAACTTTAAAATACATGTTATAATACTACTGATTTCATTTTTAAAGAATTTCAAGCAGTAACAAACATTAACACTAATTCACTCAGCAATTTGCTTGCTTGAAACAAATTTTTAAGAACAAAAAAGTAAAATAACTGTTGATAAAATATAAATCATGATATAAAATAGAATAAACATAAAAAAAATCTAAATCTTATTAAATATAAACCAAAACTTTACACATAGGTTGAATCTTAACTATATAAAATATTTCTGGTTCAATAAAAAATATGAAAATAAACCAAAATAATATATCTTTTATTTAAACCCTTGACATAAAAATGAAATGGAACTTTACGTATATTTTTCCTTTTACAAGAACCATTCAGAAATGGGGAGAACCTTGAGCATTAAAAATAAAACAGAGTGACAAAGATGGAGAAATAAAAAAGACAGTTCCTTATGTCTTGGAGACATCAAAGTCTACAATGGAACATAAAATGAATGATGTCCTTCAGACACCACTTTATGTCAAAAAGTTAAAGCTGTCTTTACCTAATGTTTTGAAACAAGTACAAAACTCTGGATGTATTTTAGATATGAAAAATGTCCAAACAGTAAAATAAGTTCAAATAAAATTATATTAACATATATTAAAATAAATTTACTCTACTGTATCTAAAATTTTGGAAAATGCACAATTTCTCTACTTCATCAAGTAAAGCTGATATATTAGTTTAGTATTATAATGTAGGAGATGTATAAAATACAATTTAAACAAGGAAATGGTAGATTGATTCAAACAAATAGTGGTTGTAGTATAAAATACTATTTTTATGTATTTGCTTTCCCCTATATAAGATAATGAAATCCAAATGTAACACTAATGATATGAGCATTTTCCAATCAGACAAAAACATATGCCAATTTTAAGATATTTTTTTAACATTAAGTTAAGACAGTCATAAATATAATATTTTAAAAATATACTAATAAAAAAAACAATTATATTTTGAAGAAAATAGCAATTCCTATTGGGACTCAGTAAATATATACAAAATCATAAATCAAAAGACTACAATGACATGAAAATTAATACTTTTACAATCCTTTTAGAATAAAAATTTAAACTATAATTTAAGGGGGAAAGTTAAGTTCCATTTTATTTTTTCAATTAAAAGCATTTTTTTAGTCCAGAATATAGCAAATTTCAACGAAATAGTATATTGCACATAAAATTCAAAATGCAGAAATTTCATTTAACTTTTAATTATTTGTATGTATTAAATTGCAAAGCTGAACACGGTTCAAAAGCACGTTTTCAAACAAGTAATTTCTGTACTCCAATTTATTTTATCAACATGAAATAACTTTCAAAAGAAGTAAGAGAACCATAATTATTAAAATATATTCAAATAACAGTAGAAATACTAGTGTTTTAATTCACTAGTATTATGTTATCTATCAAGAATAAAATATAATCGATATTAGATAACAATAAGAAAGTTTCTCAGTAAGTGAAAAACAGTAAACAGTTCCTCAGTAAGTTCACATCTTTTCATACTTATAAGGAAAGCCGATGTTTTTGAATAACCTGAGTTAAACATATTTTTGTACAAGCAAAACACAATGTATTTATTCTAAAAATTCTATATTGTAATGTTTGAAAGGTTAAAATAATAATAATAATTTCCCCCACATTTTTAGATATTCACCATTATTATTAAAACAATCAGAATTATTTTGCTTTATTTAACTTACATGGATAGAAATAATTACAAATTGATATGCAATTTTTTTAAACTGTGGGGTCTACCTTGTTTCATATTTAAGCACTGAAATTCTCTTGGATATTATTTAAAATGCCTCAAGGAAAAATGACAGAAGGTAAGAGAAAAAGTATGGTTTTTATAGAGAAATGGGATGTTCATTAAACATGAAGGTGAAAAAATTCAAAAATTTAAAACTGCTATAGGAAATATATGATCAGTACAGAAGAAATTTAATCCCAAAATAGAGCTATATTATAGCAATTAAAAACACATTATCAGTCTCGCAGCTCACAGAAAAAAGTTTGTTGCTTAAATTATGACGGAAAAGTTTCACGGATAACGATTAGAAGCATTTTAAATCATTGTGATTTTATAAGATATGCAAAATAAATAAAAAATCAACATTAATCAATAAATATAAAATTTTATAAAGACAAATTGCACTAAAGTACGGATTGGGTATTTTTGGATGAGAAATATTTTAACTTTGATGGACCAGATGTTACTGACACAATTTCATGAAAGAAAAAGGACATTAGATAGAGAAAATTTACTAGCCTTTTAAATATAGCTAATGATCCACTTTTAAAAAGAGCATTTTAAAAGTGAATCTTTGATGTTCAGAAGAGCAATTTCAGCTAATGGCAAAATTAATTTAGTACTTCTGCCTAATAATGAACACTGGGAAGTATCTATGTATTTTATACATATAACTCTTAACACATTCATCTTTAGGGGATATCTTATTTTTCAAAAAGTTTCAAGATATTCCTTCAACACTTTTAAAACAGCAAAAAAAAAAAAAAAAAAAAAAAAATCTACATTTAGATATGATCAGCTAATTCCTAGGACCTAAATCTTACAAAAAATTTTTGGACTCATCTTGCTAGAAAAGTAGATCCAAATGGGAGACAATATAATTCATCTAAAAAGCTCGAGGTAAGCATCTATATAGCATAAGACAGAATTGCTTTTTAATTTGCTAAAGTAAACTAGAGAAGAATGCATATCATCTAACCATGAAAGAAAACCCCACAAAATATTAACTCAAAGAGTAACAGTAAAAAACAGTGAAAAGCTGAACTTTTCTTAAAGTTGCTAAAAAATTATCCCTTGAATGTATTTTTATTTCATAAAAAAAAAAAAAAATTATAGAAGTTCTTAAATATATGTATAATTTTAATTAATTAAAATTATATTAATTTCACTAATAGTTTCCCCAAATTTGATAAAAAAATATTTGCAGTCCTTATAATTATGAAAACTAGTGCAGTGTTTGTTATATTATATTGGTAGTAAAAAAGGTCAGGTATGAGTAAGCATTTCAGTGCAAAAATATGATAATGTGAAACTTACACAAATGTATAACATATAGACCAAGTTTGAAAAAAAAAATCTAGCAAAATTTTGTTGAAAGAGGTTATAAACAAATTTGAAGATTAAGTTATGCTTTAAAACATTTCTTCAACAAAGATCAAATATAAACATTAAGTACATAAAACAAAATATTAGAATAAATAGGAGATTTATCTTTATTACACAAAAAGATATTAGAATAATTCTTGACACAAAAGATAAATGCTGATGGGGGAGATGAAACAAAGGATAGCAAAATATGCATGTGTGTGGGATCAAAATAATAAATGCAAAAAGTGAACATATACTTTAAAATATATATGTCAAAAAAAATGTGACTCTAGTATACATAATGAAGAAATCTATATGAATTAACATATCAGAAGATTACAAGGATAAACACACATGCTACGAAAACATTTTTTAAAGATATAGGGTGAAATATTTTATTCAATATTTTTTTACTGCTGTTATATAACTGGATATAGAGATGTATAAAATGCATGACTTGCATGTCTTAACACGTCATATAGAAGGGAAAAAAATTAATTATAAATATTATAAAAGAGCACCTAAATGCATAGAATTCAATAACAGCACCAGGAATTGCTTTACAATTACACAAACATTTAAAATTCATTTATGTTTAAATATTTTAGCTTAAGGTTTTTTTAGAGTGATATAATCAAAAAACTAAAAATTACTTCAGATAAAACAATCTATCACGAATATGTTAATAGATTGTAAAACATGCAGAAACAATATATAATATTCTTTAATATATATGTTCATTAAAAATAAAGACAAATAAAATTTTACATTATTTATTGCTTCTGTCAAAAATATAATCCAGAAACTTTCTATAATGAAATAATTAGTTTTAAAAATTTTTTAAAAAGAATTCTAATTAGAAAATTTTTTAATCAAGTACAAAAAAATAAAACTGAGAAATTTAAAACAAACACCAAAACTAAAACATTTTGCACAATCAATGAGATCTTTGAGAGTTAAAAATGAGAAAACAATATACATCACTGATTTATAATATTTTAGAAATTAATTTTCTGTATCTGTAACTTATTTTAAGTGTATATCATTTCTATATTATAAGAAAAATTGATCTTGAATATAATAAAACTTTTAACCAAACAAACAAAATTATCTAGAAAACTAAAAAGGTGCTGGTTTAAAATAAGTCTTAATAACCCATTTGAGATCTAATTGCTTCACTTCACCTTATTATATCAAGAAGTCTTTACAAAAGACAATTAAGTACATGTGTCAATGATGACACAGTTATCACAAGGAATGAGCAAAAATTTCAGTCTCCTGCACCAGGCAGAGGCATAACATTACACCGGAGAATCAAATCATTTAATATATTGGTTTAATATAAGGCGTTTGGATCATTTGAAAATTGTTGCAATTCAAGCACCAAGTGAACCTGAAATAAATTCAGCAGGTAACTAAAAAAGATTAAGCAATAAATAACATTCACATAGCAGAGAAAAAAGAAATTTTTTAAACACTTTTGACTTTATACTAAAGACATATTGTGCAATAGTTTCAAACAATTATCTAAAAATCATAATAGAACAAAAATAAATTTTGGATTTTGCACTTATATATATCACAGTTCATAAAATAAGCAAAATAATAATAATTTAATAAAAAAAAACATTCTTTTATATAAAATAAATATGCATAATTTTTTTAAAATCCTAAAAATTAAATTTTTAATATTTTAATATCTATATAAAAAAATAAAAATTTTAATAATTTTTTTAAAAAACTAAATTAAATTTTTTACAAAATTTTAGCATTATTTTATGAGGTGAAACAATTCACAGTTTAACTTCTATAAATTTATTTTTCATATGACAATTCAGATAAAACAAGCTAAAATCCCATTAAAAATTAGCATTTCATTGAAAACTTCTTTTTGGAGAATTAATAACACTACACAACCATAAATAAAAACACACACACAATACAGAATGATTCAGATTCGTTTTATTGATAAAAAAATATTCTTTTATAGATTTCTTTAAGATAAATATATAATTTTTTTATTCAATTTAAAAATAAAAATTAATGCTTCAAAATAAAGTTGCACAGTTTCATATTATGCAGAAAGAAGCAACTAATAATTACTAAAATTATTTATACTAGATATATTCTAGATCACATATTTCAAATAATTGAATAAAGTTTTACAGTTTAAATTAATTTTCTGAAAAGCATTACCAATCCATATTTTTTAAAAATAGTGGAAATAAACAAAAAAATATTTTTAATTATCTATAATTCTATCTATCTTGGAATTTCTTCAATTATTTCGAATTTATACTTAAGAAGTCTGAAGAATTGCTTAAAAAAATTAAAGGCATTACATCAACTTAAATATATTACAAAATCTTTTTAAATTAACCATGAAAATACTACTTTTTGATTCTTATAACATAATTTCCTATAAGTTCTTCAAAATGAAATTAAAAAATCACACTAGCAGTCTAAGAAATATAATCAATAGCTTTAACTCTAAAAAAAATTAATTACAATATATGTAAGCTAAGAGTTTCAGTATATTTATAATTGTAAAATAAATAGTGAATTTATTTTCAATGAATTCAATGTTTCATGGGAGGAAATTCAATACTGATTCAAAAAAAAAAAAAATGTACAAAATAATTAGAAAATAGTTAATTTTAAGATTTATTTTATACAGGAAATAATCTAAATAGTACATCAGAAATACATTAAAGGTAACAAAATTAAAATAACATTATAAAAAACATACGTAGCAAAAGAACGAAAAAATGCAGGCTGTACACCTGTAATTTTTTTTTTTAATTATAGGGGCAAAAATATGAACATACTACATAAAAAACAAACTTTTATACTTTCACCTACCTAATGAAAGACTGAAAGAAGAATTGGCTCTACAGTCATGAGTCATAAGCTGCTTTACGGCAATTATACAACCATTTAATGACTCGAGCATTTTTCTCTACAATTGATGTTTCTAATGGCCCATGACCTCTTAAATCCTGATTCCTTAACCCTTCACGAGGAGCATCTGGCAAGGAATCCTCACTGCAGACACTAGTTCTATCTTCATTTGAGTCCACTGAGCTAATGCTTTCAAAGAAACATGGAGGACTGGACACTGAAGATGGTGAAGTGATATGGTGCCAAGCATTAGTATCAAGTCCCATAGTATCAAAAAACCTCTCAATTTCAGCACTTGTGTAATTATTTCTACGAGGAAAATATTCTGAACCTCTTTTTGAATACCTATGAGAAACATCTGATTTGGAACGACTTACAGGCCTTCTCTGAAGTTGACTCGAAGCAGAATAATAAGGAGTAAGATGCAGCATTCCAGTACCATTAGAAAATCTCCTTGGTCCTTTATACGTATCAAATACATCTTCTTCTTTTTCAGAATTTTGTGAGACAGAGCTGCTGAAATTCGTTACTGTTCGCTTTGGAGTTACATATTGAATGGATTCAGCAGATTCATCAACTGGCTCATCATTTGAATCACCTGATGACAAACTAGAGCAAGGGATTTGAGCAGTGCAAGGAGAAGGTGACAGGTCAGGCATACTTTTATGTATACAGGCATTTGTTTCTATGGATAAATCAGGTGGCATCCAACAACTTTTTCTAATGGGATCAGAATAACCTCTACGCACTTTTGGTACTTCACCAGTCTTAGGAGTTTTAGTCAGTAGATGAGCCTCAGCGTTTGAAGGACTTGAAATGATAGACTCATGCGCAACTGATACATTTTCTCTTGATCCAGAGACAATAAGTTGTTTTAACTGAGATTCAATGTCAATAAGAACTTCAATACGATGCCTTCTACCTTGACTTGCAAAGGAATGTTTTCGTGTAATTTGAGCATCTCGGAATTCTGAATATGACTTGGCTCTGGTTCGTGCCACAGGAGGAGATTTAGAAAGCTGAGTCCCTGATTGATGTTGTAGCCTTAAGTAAGACAGCTTTAATTCATCAGATGAACTTGTTAGCCTTATGTTGTCAGGTGGAAGCTTGGCAGGAACCTTAAATAACATATCCAATTGTGGTGCATTGCTTACTCGAAGATGAGAGCTGTTCTTAAATTCTTGCTTAGTGTCCAAAACTCGTTCAGACTTCACATAATTTGCTTTGCTTTCCTCTAAACGTTCCACAGCACTTCTTCTGTTAGCTATCAAAAAATTTTAATAAATACATTTTACTACATAAAAAAATATCTTTGGAAATATTTAATTGATTTGTGTTATAATTCATACTCCAAACAATAAAAATTAGATCAAATTATTAAGTAGTATTAAGCAAAACCTACAATTGTAAAAAATTTATAACACAAGTCATGAAAATGTAATTTACATATACTGAAACTGTCAGAGATAAATGTTTAATTTGTATTAATCTAGAATAATTTTATCTTTTAGTAATCATATATGAACATAAACTCAAATAATGTGTTTTTCAAAACATTTAAGAAAAAAAATTACACAATCTATTAAAATTCACATTTATAAATTACTTATTCTACTGCATTAGACATTTAAAGTAAAACATTCATTTATAATAATATACTTTTATTCAAAATTAAAAGGAAATGCATGAAAAAATATAAAAATATGATCAATAACTTAATTGCAATAAATTATACTATAATCCGAACATAAATAATTAGCATCATAAATAAATTTATTTGCTATGTTCATGACTAGCAAGTCTTATAATTCAAGATTTGAGTAGAATTTTCAAATTACACTTGATATATTTGTATTTATTATCTATGTATTAATCATTTTACACAGGGTTGTTATTTTTTTCTTTTATGTTATGCATATGAACAACTATATTTTTAAAATGAATGTACTTCTGGGCTCTTTCCTTTCACAGATTCAGAATTACAAAAATTTATATCAGTATATTAGAATTCTGATATTGAAACAATCATGACTTTCAGGGAATATTTTTAATAATGACAGAATGTGTTTAAAAAAACACTTATCAACATATATTTTAAAAAGTAGCAATAGTTTCACAGAGAGAAAAATTGAGGAGATAAAAGTCATTTTATATGAAATAAAAATATTGATTCCTTTTTTCAATTTTTTTCTAAGAGATGCTAAAGAGGGATGACTTTAATAACTTTTAATATTAAATTTTGTCCATCGAATATACAACCTGATAACTTTTAAAAAAGGTATAAAGTAAACATTCACATTTGTGACATACAAATAATTTTTTTAAATAAATTTCTATTTTTGTTTAATACAGGGGGGAAAAATTACTTAAAAGATATATTCAAATAAAAAAATTAATGAACTGTTAAAAAAATTTGCAGCTAACATTTAACAATCCAATAACATCTAAATCATTCAATGTGGAAATAACTTTCCAATTGTAAATTTTTTTATACTTTTTTTTATTTTTTAGACAAATTAAACATAATCTATACATATTATCTTTAATAACATATATCATAACTATGTCTTATATATAAAAGATTTGACATAAAGAATGTGCAAGTAATAGTTTTAAATCAAATTGTTTCAGCAAAAAACCTTTTACTATATATTCTAAAATTTTATAATGATATGCTCATCTATAAATAATTTTGCTAAGATTGTAATACAAGTCTGCATTATTATTTTCCATTGCTTTTTTCTTTTCTGAAAAACTTATAAGTACATTATTTGAATTAAAAATTGAGACAATAATTTGTGAATGCTTAGCATTTTTAAAAGTCAACAGAATACATAACTCAACATAATTTTACAACATAACTCAACATATCATTGTACTTTTCCATTTTTGGGGACCATAAAAATGCAACAAAAAATCTCCCCAAATGTCAGTAAAATTTTATTAATTGTGGTAAACCTAACACACAATTCACAGGACTCCGAAACAGAAAAGTACTCTGCTAGAAAAATAGCCACTGCTCTTTTATCCTGATGTTTGATTTTTCTAAACAACTCAAGACTAAATGATAAACAGAAACTTAAGGATACATTATCTAAAAAAAATTACTAAATTTTAAATAAAATTAAAGTATGACATTGAAAACTAAAAGCTTTATCCTCAAACATTAAAGCCAATCTTTATTTTTAAAGTTTAATAATTTTACTTTATATACAAAATTCCTATTAACTTTAATAATGTGTTTACGTCATATTTTTAAAACATTTTACGTATATACATGTAATAATTCCCTCCAATATCTTTTTCGGTAAATTTAATTCTCTGATCCAGTTCTTCTGGACAACTGTTTAATTAACTAGCTACTCACATAATGGGAACCTTTTGAATTACATCTATACACCCACCCACCCAGATCACGATTTCCTGCTTAGTATAAAGTAGTATTAGTCCTACTTAGCAAGATCTCTGGAAATTCCACCTTTTTTTGTTCTTTGTCCGTCACCATGTAGCTGGCTGTCGCGTGTAGTGTCTTAGTTGTCTTTGTTCTGTATTGTATTGTATTGTCCATTCCCTGAATTTAATGTTTAATATGTGTATATTTGTGCATCTCAAGATGTGAAATAAAACGAATTTAAGTAATCAGAAAAGTGTCTCGTCAATCTTAACAGTAAGCAACATCAACTATCATAAAAAATTGATCTGTTATTAAAAAATCCCCTCCACTGGCCACGTCTTTACAGGAGTCGCTAGGATTTACCACGAAGTAAGATGATGATGTAAATGAAATGTTTGTAAAGTGCACCAGAATTCTAAATTAATAAGTCAAAGTTTGCCATAGATACCATTCAAATAAAAAATGAAATGAAAAAAAGTGATGATATGCCCATTCATCGTAAGATGTGCAAGTGTTTGGCTAAATTAAAATGGGGAAAATCCCCCTTTCGGCTCTGTTGCAAAAGAAAAAATCCCTTCAAGTTTTGCATGCATTTTATAATGAAAATAAATCCTTTTTATCATCATGAAATATATGTTTGAAAAAAATCAGTCTACAATTCGATCAACAGTTCGGTGTTCCAGTAAAAAAACAGAATTAAAAGTTAACTGAAAAGGATATTAGAGGGAATTATTACATATATATCTTAAAAACAAAATTAACATTACTTGTTTAGCATGAAACAGTCATACCCCTTCTGCATAGAATATATAAAATTTGTCTGTTTAAGTATAAATTCTGCCATAAAATATTTAAGAAATGTACTTATTTTCAGGAATTATAAAAAGTCACTATCAAAGATTTATGGTGTAATAGTAAATATAATATTTTGATAACCATTATTAAAAACCAAATACAATAATCAGAAAAAATGTATTTCAGAGGGGTAAAAATACAGATTATAAAGAAATATTTAAGTAAACTAAAAGCAGATTTATGAAAATTCTCAATTTTGACAATATGAGTTTAATGTTTCAGTAACATTCAACTAGAAATAAAGAACCAAAAGTGTGTAGATGCTTGTATGTACATATGTATACAAAAAAGAAGAAAAGAGTTTCTTGTATCTCAAAGCATTAAGTGGAACTCGAAAAGGAATTACACTGAAATTACAAAATATGATGAACTGTGCCAAAGAAATTTTCCTACAATGAAAAAAGTTACTATGTACAACATATGTGCACACACTATGCAATAAAAAGTATCTGGACACTTGCATGTTTTGCTTTTTCTGCAACAATAGTAGTCACTTTGCGAGGGACATTTTTCTCTAGCTTTTGGAAGGTTTTAGCAGGTATTGCACACCATTCCTGCGAAAAAACACTTATTGACTTTCATTGATTAGGGATGCTGCAGTCTAGCTAGCTCACAGTTGACTTTCATCAAACAGGTGTTCTATGGGATTCTGGTCTGGATATTAAACAGACCAGTCCAATTCCTAAAGATCTATGTTGACAAATCATCTATGTTGATATTAAATAAATTTGAAGTTATTGCGGAAGCACTACTTCATTAATAAAATGCTGCAAAAAGAAATAAACATTCCTGATGATTAAAAATTGTTTATAGAGGATCTTCAAGTTAAAAATAATTTAGATTATATAAAATCTAACGTCTTCGCACTTATACTGTCTGGTAATCCAATGTTAAGAGACTACCTCGATTCATCTCTTCATTAACACGCAACACCATTGTTCTAGGCTTCAGCATTGTCAACTTTTGTACCATTGTAAATAATATCTGGCATTAGTATGGTAATGTTTGATTCATAAGTAACAGCTCAGCCTTGAAAACCAAAATTTTGAAGTTGGTGATAAACTGTTACTATGCTGATCTTGCATTGACAGGATTCTTAGAATTCATGCCAATTTTTGGGGTGCTAAACTTACTTGATTGACTTTAACATGTCTCTTCAGTGCTCTACAGTCCCTATCTTCTTGATGTGACTGCATAATTATAACCTCCACAAGTTTCCACTTCATAATAACATCATACAAAGTAAAACAAGATACTCTTAATATATCAGAGACAGATTTCCTGCAGTAGTGACAACTGATTCCTACATCATGTTCAAAATCATTTAGCTCACAGTTTTTCTCATTGTACTTTTCTAGCTGTGGAAAAACGATTGCTAACTCATCGGACTTCTATGAGACTAGTTTTTCCATGTGCCACTAGACAAATCTGCTATTTTGAGACATGTACTGACATTATTAGTTTTTGCTATATGATTATATGAGGAGGCAATGCAAATAATAAATTTTATAATTCAAAAGCAATTAAGTATGGGTATCAGTATATATATATATAATAGAAAACATTGATCATAAAAGCAAAAGGCTGAGAACAGCAATAAAAAAACTAAAATATTGGAGAGTTAAAAAAAAAAAACTTTCTATAAAGAAGCAAAATTTGTAAAAATTTTAGAGAACAAAAAATCGTTTCACAATTATTACATTTACTGCCAAAGTACTTTTTAGGATTCGGTTGTGAAAAGTCAATATTGGCAAATTATCTTTTTAAACAAATACAACAAAATGGATATTTACACTGTTATGATAGGAATTTTATTGTAGTTGCACAAATATGGCAAGGAAACAACTTCGGAAAGTTTTTTAGCTTTCAACCTAAGCAATAACACAAACTACAAGCTATCTTGTAGTTAGTGTTATTGCTTAAGTTAACGTTAAACAAAGGTAATGTAGATACCATGAGAATTGCAATTAATGCTATTTTACTTTACAACTTACTAACTCAATAGAAATCTCAATATTTTTTTCTGCCCAGCTATGAAAGAATGAAAGGTTCTCCATCATAAATAATGTTCCAAGTTCCAAAGTGAAAACACTTTTAAATGAAATTCCTTTGATCAAAATAATATCAATCTATCAAAGATTACTTTTAAATGAACTGGCTTAAACACATATAAGTTGGAAAACCCAAAATACTAATAAAAGCCTTCATGGCAATTTTTGGAACATTTACTCAAAAGAAGCATCTACAACACTACCCCAAAGTATCATTTCAATGTATAATTTAGTTTAAAACTCAATACTGAGAAAGAAGAATTCTTTAAAAATAATTTAAAAGTAAACATTGGCTCATTCTTTAAAAGTTTTTTAAATAAAAATTTGTTGCTTGGATATTAAGAAAAGCTTGTGCTATAGAATGTGAAAGTACCTTTATGTAAAGTATTAAAGACACTATTGTGAAAAACTACTATAGAAGACAAAACTTTCTGTTAATAAAACACTACAATGCATGTACAACATTCATTTAGAAACAATTGTTAGTGTACAAATTGTTCTTTTTCCACAGCAAAATAATTACTTCAGTGAAATTTTTAAACTGGCTCAGTTTTGTTACATGTCGTGATGACATTGTTAATGCACAGAATTTATTTTCCACTTAATTAAAAATATAATATACATGACATACAGCTTTTTATTTTCAATACGACTTATCATAATAAATAAATGAATCGAAATAATTAATTTTACCAGTATTCTGCCTCGTGCCAGAGCGCCTGATAACATTGGGACTTCTTGTTACTGCTTTCATTTGATTATGGTTTTTACAGTTAGGCAAACAAGCTTGCACAGAAGTAGCCATCATGAAAATAAAGAATTATTCTAAAATGTATTTACAAATTTTTAAATCTGAAAAAAGAATAAATAATTTTAAATTATAAAATATATATATATATATATAATAAAGAATTAATGATATTGAAAATGTAAATATTTTAATCAATTAACAGCAACAGAAAATTGCGGATGCAAATTATAAATTCTTATAATGTAATATTTAAGCTAAAAAGACATTCAAAATTATAAGGGAAAAAAAGAAAAAGGGCTTGATTTCCAATTCCACTAAAGTACAGTTCACATATGTATTAATAAATTTTCAATAATAGAAGCAATTCTTAAAATAATGTTGTATAATTGAATTTTTATAACATATATTGTGACACACTAAATTTTCAAAATATTACATTTCCAATATAAAAAAATTTAGCATGAACTAAAATCATATGTATGATTAGTATTGATCACATGAAGTCACTCTGAATCACTTGAGAGACAAAAATTACTAGAAGGAACTAGTATTTTATTAATGAATGGAAGTTATTCCTTTAAATAAAAATTAAGAAACAGAACACATTTCTATTTATTTAGAGATAAATCTAACATGTTACACAGATTTAACCAACAGATTAAATTTGATTGGTGTTTTTTGAAATTCTTCAAGTACTTCATACATTTCAAAACATTTGTTTATGAAATGTATGTATACATTCTGTAGCAGGTATTAATTTTCAAGTTCATTAGGCTAAAAATAACTTAATACAAAAAATATAGAGAACTAAAATCATTTTTGAATAAAAAATACTTTCAATACAATCTTGCAATATAGCTAAACACAGTAATTTGAAATACAAATAAACAATTCTAAATAATTTTTGAATGAAAAATTATTAAAAATAATAATTGGTGATTCTATATATCAACATTTTATTAATTTAAATTTGCGAAATGAACACATTTAAATAGTTTTTTAAATATGACTATCAATTGAAATCGATTTATATTGCTTAAAAAGACAACATAATCAAATTTTTGGAATGCAATTTTATATTTATTTTATAATCATCAGTATTACATATTCGAAGTAAAAAAAAAAAAAATACTAACTTAAATTTTGTATTCAATATTTTTTTTATTAATATTCAAATCCATTTCGGCCAACTAATGTTGACTAATAACAGTACAATCAATGAAAGTATTTCCAAGATCAGAGAAGAAAAATACACATACAAGCCAATTAAACAACAACAAAACTATGATTACCTTCAATATAGTGAACATTTAAGCATTTTTATAGATTAAAAGAGTTATGATTAACTAAAATGCTCATACTATATATAATTACGCAAGAAAAATCTGATTTCTGAAAATAAACATTATGTAAACACTCCAGAATAACCCTTGGAAATAACAGCTCCAATAATACGTACAAAACAAAAATTAACATTCCGAAAAAAGTATTTTACTATCAACTTTTAAAAGTCTACTATTTGATTCAAAACAGTGTAAGATGTCATATTCAGGAACTTTTCATAACATACCTCATCGATTGGGAGACGCTTTGCCCCACGATCTAGTAACACACATGTTAGTCGACCGGAACAATTCCATTATTGCTCATCAGTATTCAAAATCATCGTATTTTTCAGAATTCGAAGATAATTAATTCAGAAATAAGTGGTTATTTTTACGAGTCAAATAATGTTAAAGAGATAGTAATAAATAATACAATTCAAAATGCCATCTGTTTTGAATGTGGACGACATTTGAAGAAATCAATACAAAATATTAAGTAATTTTGAATAAAATAGCATCGTTTTTTTACATTAATATATGCTAGCATTATTACAATTAATTTCTTTTCTTCTTCTTATAAACAAAATCCCACGGATAAATGACACAATCTTAGTTTCTATATTCCTCCCATTACCGTTGCTTTTGTGTACATTGCGCCAAGTCAAGTAGTTAAGCAAGCAGGTCAGAGATAAAAACGAAATAAAATTGGAAGATAAAAACAGTTAATGATGGTATTAATTTTGGAAATATTCCTTGTGATCAAATGTAACAGTTGAAACCCTGTATAAATTTGTATAAAAATTATATGAATTATAATTTTTCTAAAAATTATAAAGAAGATTAATTTTTTAATTATTTTTTTGCTTTCTTCCTTTATTTAAAATCTAAAACTTTATTTCAGCAGTGTAATTTTACACAGAATTTTAATGTTATTTATCAAGTTTTATAATATAATATTGAAATTCTTTTAACTCAAGATGTATTCACCAAAAAAAAAATAGCATTTTTGACTTCACTTTCCAAACATAAACATTTCAGATCGATGTTCCTGCACATTGATCGCAAGCTACATTATAGCCGTCAAGATAATTACATAATGGACAAAACTTCAAAAAATTATTTCTAGTATTGATTACTTATTTATAAAAGAAGTGAAACATTTTATTTTAATATATTTTTTAAGCACCTAAAAAAGGAAATTCTCTTCTTTCCTCCCCCATCTTCACAGCGCATGCGCCTCTGATGCGCAGATTTCCTTTCTTCCTTTCCTATCGAGAGGTTTTCTCAGACTGTAGGCAACAGTCTCATGAACCCTATACTTCGCTGTTATCCGTCATTGTTGTTCTGCGAAATCAATGTGCTCTTGATGCATTATTAAGAGATACTAAAATTTTAATTGTTTATTTTTTACGCCAGAAAAACGTGTTTAATTTTCATGAAATAACATACCTGGATGCATTTCCATTGAAATTCAAATATATTTTAATTGATCTTTGATTACTTGCATAACTCTTTTTCACTTCCGATTACAACGAGGTGATCAATTGTTTGGCATTCTCGGTTTGAGAATGTCCTCATACGGTGGTGGAAATGGATATTTTTATGGAAATTCTTACTTAGAGATGTGCTTAAATCCACAAAATTTGAATGTGGTGAATGTTACGAACACTCCTGTTATAATTAAATGCGAAGGAGAAAGTGGTGTGCTGAATTCATCTAATACGCCTATTATAAAACGTGAAGAAACTAATGATATATTTAAAATATCTAATGCTCCTCTAACCAAATGTGAAGAAAATAATTCGATAGTAAATGTAAATAATGCACCTGACATTAAACAAGAAGAGGTTGACAGTATTGAACAAGGTGATCCTAATGAGAATTGCAGTCCAGAGGTGGACATTATGATAAATAATGTTGTTTCTAGCTTCAATGTGAGATGTCATTTGAACCTGCGACAAATAGCTCTAAATGGAGCAAATGTAGAATATAGAAGAGAAAATGGGGTAAGTGTAATATTTTATAGATCTCTGTTAATGAATTTTTCTCATTAATCTGTAATGGAAACAATTTTTACTGTTTACCTATTATATACCAGTACAAACTTTAATATTTATGCATGCATAATACTTATTATAATTAACCAAAATGTGCTTCCACATATTTAAGATTTAAAAGTATATCACCCTTTATATTTATCCTAATATTTATGTGTATCTTGCATTATATTAGAGTTCTGCCTTATTATAAAGGTAAGTTTTCTTCAGAAATATTTTTCTTTATGAAATTTTCTGTATTCATTCACCGTAATAACTTCTTCCATTTGGTTACAAAATCAGGTAGTATTACCAATGCTTTTTTTACATTATTTTTGTTTTATGCTCTAAAATTGTGATTCATTAATGATGTGGGGAAAATATGTATGGAATTAAAGTAATAGAATGAACTATACATGTATGTTTATAGTTCTTCAAAATTAGAAAATTACTGAAAAATGTTATAGCTGACAAAAAACTGTGTATTTTATAACTTGGCTGAATGCTTTAATACATGGTAGTTAACCTTGTATATATTTTGTATAAAGTTCTCATAAGAGCCACTGTATTTCATGTATCTCTAAAAAAATTAATGTTAGTTATAAAGATCATGAAACCAAATGAAGCAACACATTGGAAAAATTCTATTGTCATTTCATTTGTTGTGGATGTATTTTATTGGAAATTATCACCCATATTCAGGTTAAAGATGCCTCATGATCCCTAGATCTAATTAGTACTAAAAATACTAAAGAGTATGTAGAACTGAAGGTTGGATGCAACTGCCTTGAATTTAAAAAAAAACCTTCATGATAAAGTGTATACTTTACAAAATAATTTCTTTAGTTCCTTTAATATTTTAATTTATCAATGATTATTGACATCTGATTGGTAGCTGCTAATAAAAACATTAATCTTATGTATTATTGATTTAAGAACTTTCTGCCCTTATATCATTATCACAGGAACTTAAGTTAACTTTTCTGCCATCTAAAAATGATTGGAATACTTGGAATTCTGATATCAATATTTGTAGTGATGTTTTAGATTTCTAAATATTTTAGACTTATGGTTTGCTGTGACAGAAAAGATGAATCCAAAACATTAATTTTTCAGCAAACATTGTAGCTCGAAGAGGGGATGATATTGCAAAAAAAAAATTATTGTCTGACAAAAATTGACACTTTGATTGATTGGCTTTGGCTAAGTCAACAAAGTTTTCAGATTCTGCTCAGATGTTTCTTTTTATTAGAGGGATGTGACATTATGTTGACACATATGAAGAGAGGATTATGACGCATATGAAGAGTTTAACATTCATGGCCGGTCATTAAATATATTTTATGTTGTTTAAGATGTTGCTTAGAACTATTTTTAGTTGAAAAGTATCTCTACTAATGTTGGCAAAAACATGTAGAAAAATAGGTATCTTTGTTCTCATTATTGCAAATGATTAATGCAATGAATGTTTAGTTCAAAACCATTAATCATGCATTGCATCATTCGTCAGTAGACTGTGTGGGGAAAATTCTTGGGTATGTCAAATGTTTTAAAGTCAATTATACCAGATCAAGTACACTCAGTCATTGTCGATTCCATGAGTTTATTGAAAAGACTAGAAAACTGTTATATTGCAATATGCTGGATGCAGAAAAGCTCTATCATGATTGAGGGAAAGGAAATGTCTTCTGGCTGAGTTAATAAAACAATGAATGGTTATGGTATTTATCATTTTATACATTTTATATTAAGCATAAAAGTGAATATGATGTAAATAACTAGGAGAACTGATTTTTTGACCCCAAAAAAATCCTAATCATTATTGAATAAAAAAATTTTCAAACATTTTAATACATGTCAAATATTTAGTCAGAAAATTGAGACTCCACTTCTGGTCTAGATTTTACAATTGAAACTTTTCAGATACTTTAAAAATAATTTTCGAGTCTAGTTTTTCATATTTTGATGCACAATTGCAAATAATGTCAAGATTTTATAATTCCTTTTGTAACGCAGACATCTGAATCATATCACAGAACTTCAAATGTAACTAATTGATTTTCAGTATAGTGGTATTTCTAAAGAAAATATTTTGTATTTTTAATATTAATTATTTAAATTTGTCATTGCTGGAATTATAAGAGTCTCCCATTCACATATTTTATTCAATTGCATAAATTTGCTTCGGACTTTTTTGTGTTTGGAATTACTTATGTATGTGAAAAAATATTTACTGGTTAACCGAGGAGTATTTGAAATCACTGTTGATAATTTCCACTACTAAATTTTATTCACAACTGCAAACAATCACCAGTAGAAAGCTACAGCTACATAAATATCATTAATCATAATTATAATGTTTTATTTCATAGTAATTACAAAATTTTACAATGTAGTCAAAATGATCCGAGACTGTCCAGGTTACTGGTGCTTACAGGCCAGAGTGTTAGGCCATAAGCCAGGATTTGGAGATCCCTGTTTTATCTTAAATAGGATTACCTGTAGATGCTCGCAAAAGAATTTACACAAAAATTTATATGTATTATAGATTACCTAAAATGCTTTTAAAAAATTATGAAGGCAGTATTATAGGAATATCATAACATAAATTAAGGCAAATTGTGTTATGTGATGTTCTGCTAAAAGAAGCATTTTTCAAATTTGTTTGGTGTAAATTAGATTTCTTCTATTTGTAATTCTCATTTAATATTTAAACTGCAATTTTTTTTGGTAAAATTTTTCAAAATTAAAAGAATTCAAATTATTTATTATTATACTGGAAAAACTTCTGTACAATTTTGAATGTGTTATAATTCTTTCTTTTCCAAACTTGTTTGCATTTTGCCAATAAAAATTTGTTAGCCTTTAATTTTTTTGATCAGTATTTAATTAAATTAAAATTTTTCTGTCATTTAGAAATTTTTTGTTGCTATTTTAGTAAGTTTTATACAATTTTGTATCAAATTTGAAATGCTTTATAATATTTTTATTCTGAATTCCTTTTAATTAAGTAGGTTAGGAAATTAGTAGAAATCAAATATTTATCGAATCCTGCAAAATGCATTCATTTGGAAAAACATTGTATTAGTTTTTCTTTCATATTTTCCATCAAATGAATAGATCTTTAATGAAACTGAAGTCATGTTGTTGGTACTAATGCCACCTGTCTGACGTAGTCAGATCGAGGCCCACAAAATTCATCATGGCATCGGGCTATATTGTACGCTTGTCGTTAGCATAAGCTTTGAGCCCCCATGAAGGTGACAGCACAATTTTGCTCACATAACACGATAGATGGCGACACCATTCGGACCCACTGATTTAACAAGCACGTTCTCCGTGTGTACTCGGCGGGTATTTGGTGGCATCAGGCATCGAACCCAGGCCTTCCGGACTGGAGTCTGATGCTCTAACCACTAGGCTACCCACGCTAATATGCATATCTTACCGCAGACGTATACTTTATTTTTAAGTCTCTTAATTACTAATCTGATTATTTTCATAATTTAGATCTTAGTAGTTTGTCTAAAATAATCATTAATTGTAGAAAATAAATGTTGTCCACTGAAAGCAAAAATGAAAATTTACTCTTTTAAATACACAAACCTCTTATTTATTTATTATACATCTTCTATATATTTATTACATACTAGCAAGCATTTTTTTAAAAAGAAAAAAAGTGACAATATTAACAAGTGATATGAATAGGATTTAAATTTATGTGAAAAAAATAATTTTCTTTGGACAAGGAATTCAGGTTTTTTAAATAATTTCTGAAACAGCTTACAAAATACTTGTTCAAGTCAAATGGAACATTATTTGAAATGCTGAAAAAATATATCTTGTTCCAGTCAATATTTTTTTAAAAAAGCTTTTTAATCATTATTACATTATTAAATTCCAAATGTAATTTATAAATACATTTTTTTGTACATATTTTTCCTGGCTCTGTGTAAATGATTTTTGCATAGAGAACCAGAGAGAATATGTAAGCTCTAATAATTTTTTATAATATTAAGAGACCCTTAAATATTTTTCTGTAAAAAAAGTAACAATTGTGTGTGTGTACTTTAATAATGCATTTTGACTTATTCTGCTTCGTTGTTCTATTTTGATTTGTTTTCCATATTAGATTCTTCTCGCACACGCCTCAAATTTTTCACGTCTTTTCTTTCAAAACATTTCATAACTTCTATGAATATCATCCTTGATATTATCTGTCCCTGCTCCCCAAAAAGAAAAAGAAAAAACAGTACAGAAATAAATGCAGAAAAGAGGCTATGTTTACTGCATTTGAAATGACAAAGTACATTAAACTGAAAACTTTTATAAATGTACTAAAAAAAAATTTGTTACTAAAGAGCAGAAATATTAAAAATGGTTTTAAAATAACAAAAACATCTCCTTTGAAGTGCATTCAACATAAATTTGATTTAATAAAATGTTAAATAAAAGGTTTTTCAAATTATAGATTAATTAGTATATTGATAGGTAGTGATTGTTTGATATTAGCCATTTTGTGTGTACTACTCATAAGTTCTCATTTCATAAACATTGCTTTGGAGATCAAATATATAAGATTCATAAGAATTACTCATGCTCATGTCTAGTAGCTTATAAATTAGATGATATAGATTATCTTCAAATTGTTGAATTATGAGGTAAATCAGAAAATCTTTGCTCCTATTTTTTGTTAAAATAAGAGGAATACACAAACAATTACAAATATATATACTATTCTATATACCTTACATTATTTTTACACCTGATTCCCACACTGGTTCAAATATTTATCATTAAATTTGAGATTCCCCGGAGGTAAAATTCATTTGCTGTCTTTGCTTCATTGTTATGCATGTATTACTGTCCTGCCAAGAAATTCTTCATTGGACTAAAAGAAAGAAATCACTGACAGTGAGATCTTGACTGTGTAGCAGATGGTCAAGAATCTGCCAATAAAATGGCCAGAGTTTGAGAGCTGTTCTGATTGTTAAGTGTGAGCTCAAATCGTGGAGGATAACTTTGTTGTCCACATGGAGAATTCAGTCTTTTATGAACTCACACCAAAACACACTTCTAAGAACAAGATACTTTTTCCCATATGATGGCTGCATTTCCTTGGGGATTTTGATGGGTGTTTGTCCCTTGCTGCCTAGAAAACAAATCACATTTTGTTGCTCGTACCCTGTGGACATGTGAAGAACAACCGTCATCTTCTATAACTGATAACAGTGCTATTTCTCAGACCTACCAGTTGTCAAGGTTTGGTCAGTCAGAGAAAAGTCTTTATCGCTGGTAACAGATGTATTGACTTTGCATTAAAATCCATAATTTGACTGAAAAAAATAGGGTAAATGTTTTCTGATTTCCCTCATATATTTTCATCCATGATTTAATTTTTTACTGCTGTTATAAAATTCTTTGCAATATAATTAGAAACAGTAACAAAAAAGAAGAAAAAACAAATACATTTTAAGTTCCCAAATCCACAAAAAAGAAAGTATGATGAAAAAAACACAATCTATGTTTTAAAAGAATTTGAATAAATTTTCTCTCCCACAATTTTTCCCACACACCTCTTTCATAGCAAGGAATAGTTGCAATTATTTGTGGGAAAAAACCCAAGGGAAGTGTGCTCAAGAAATGCATTTTTTAATGGCTTTGGTGCATCTATTTGTGGTAGACAATCAGTTGGAGCAAGCCTTATAAGATAATCCAGTTCTGTTAATTTGCGCTTTCTCCCTTGATGTTATGTCATAGAAGACAATATAATTAAGCAGTGGTGTAACGTACACCCTCGCAACCCCAGCATTGTGGGGACTAGGGGGCCTAAGGCTTGACTGATCCAAGTATGTATTTGGGCTTGGGGCCCAAAACCTGAGTTTGCAGGGGTGCCCTACAACTCTCTGTTACACCACTGTAATTAAGTAATAAAAAATGTTTGTCCTGTAGGTCTAAACAGTTTCATTTAGTGCAAGTGATATCCCACTTATAAACATTTAATGAGATAGAAAAGTAATACTAATAATAGTTTTGAAAAATGACACTTAAAACAATGTTTGAGCAAGTTGAGAACATATCTAATATTGAATTTGTATGTTGGATTGGGTTATGTTCAGTGATATAAAGATATATATACTAGCTGGTATACCTGTTCTGTGCTCAGGTGAATTGAAAAATTAAACAATACAGATTGTGTGTGAAGGATAAAGAAGTTTTTATTAAGTTAATTTTACATGAATTGAAAATTAAACAAAAAAGCTTTTTGCATACCTCAGCTGAACAAAAAAAAAACCATATTTGTTAAAGTTTAAGTCTGAAAGCTATACAAATTTTGTGTAATGAACGCTAAAAAAAGTGTAAATAATTTGTATCTAGAAGTGTAATACGTCAATATTACTTTCTGTTGTATTTATTTTATGTTAAAATTGTAATATTCACATGCAACATCGTGCCTTACATCATAATGGCAATTTAGTGGAACCATAGTGAAATGTTGGTGGTAGAGCCAAGTTGGCATCATTTTTGGCGACCACATTGGCAACTTGATGATTGATTGGAGAGTGCAGAAATTGATATTCTGTGGCGCCATCTGATGGTCAGCTGCAACAAAGAGGATAGCACAAAAACCTTCTCCACAAAAAGATACATATGCATGCTAATTTTCATAGTGATTGGTTGAACGGTGTTGGAGTGAAACGAGATCATATTTACAAGTATCCATAGATATTCATAAGTGAAACATGTATTTAATCATTTTTGATGAATATAAACTTTTCTATGGGTCTTTGGTTATTTTGAATAAAAACTGATGGATATTTTCAAAATATCTCAAAAAATCAAGTGAAATTGATTTTTTGTGTTTGCTCAAAGTGCTGGGGGGGGGGGGTAAACATAAAGTTGCCAGTATTGATTAAGATTGCATACTTAGTAATTAGCTAGTCAGTTATGATTGCTTGGTGTGTGAAGTACATATTGAATGTTGTTTGTGTGTTCTGACCATCATAAAATTTTGGTCTATTGCTAGAAGACTCTTGTTACTCTAACACAATGATTCCCAAAGTGGTCTATGATGACCTGCAAGGGGTCCAAGTAAGCGAAAAAAGATTTTGAGACCCCATGAGGTGTAAATAGGGGGTCTATATACGATAGTGGCTCTCATTAAACCAGATCGAGACTTAAATTTTAAAAAGAAATCCAATGGAAACCAGACTTACCTATTTAACAAATTTATTACTAAGTTGAATGAGGTTAATTTGCAGTTACAAGGCAACATAAATTTTATTTAAACAAGGACCACATTTCAGCCTTTCATGTGCCAGAATTAAGCTTAAGGAGTATAATAATGGACGCTGCAAATTTTCCCAGTTTCTCAGTTGTCACAGGCAATCTACTAGGAAAAAGATGTTTTAACCTACATTCAACATTTAAATGTCCTTTTTTTAGATTTTGAAACTAGGTTTGACAGTGTTTTGACTATCACAATACAACATTTGGCAATGAATTCATATGGTCACTTTGAAAAAAATGTCTGATTACAAGAATTATGCACTAGGAATAGGCACTCACTAAGATCTTAGAGTAAAGTTTAGAAACAGATGTCACTAATTTTTGGCTTTGAAAAGATATTTGTTATTTATTCCATATTAGAAATATCTTGAGAAAGTTTTTAATTGTTTTTCCGATTGGCAAGCACTCTGTAACTCCTTCTCAATCTCGAAAACAAAAAAAGAAAGAAGGAAAGACTGGACACTATTAACTGAGGAGATATTAAGGGTTATGTGATGAGATTGATGTCAAATGTTGAAAATTTCTTATTGCATCCCCAGATTCATACCTCCCACTAAAAACATTTGTTTGTTGCTCAGTTGTTTTGTGTATTAATTTAATTTTAATTTAATTTTTTAGCATGTGTTTTCTTAAGTTTTAAACACTTTACTTCACTATGGTTAAAAATTTAAATCTTTAAAGGTAGTAGCTCTCTCTGCTGTCAAAAACACATTTGAGTTGATAAATTCACAAAAATTTAATATTAGGTTAGTAGGGGTCTACCTCAAACCGAAAAACCTGTCAAGGTGTCTATAAGGCAAAAAATTTTGTGAACCTCTTCTCTAACGGGAAAGTAATATAAAAAGGAGTGCAAGCAAGTTTGGCTAGATACATATATACAACCAAAAACTTTCCATCAACAATTAAGACTTATTTGTACTCATTAGAATGCAAATATGTTCATGGAAAGAATCCAGTTCCACTTTGCTTTTTATACGGTATACCTCAAATGCAAACTAAACTTATTCATAACAATCAAAGATTTTATTAATTTTTTTTTATGTGTAGGAGATGATATTATTATATAATTTGGGTCAAAAGGGACTCTTCATGAACACATCACAAATTCTCTCATTAATACTATCCATCTCATGTAGAAATATGAACAATCCATAGTTTAATTCAGTATGTGTATTTATAAATTATTGGAGACTTTTTTTTCTCTCTCTCTCTCTCAAAGTGCTCCAAATAAGTTATTCTGCATATTATGTAAGGTACCAATTGGGTAATTTTTTTAAATTTATATTTAAAGATGCTTAATGTAATACAGCTAGTATTTGGTTATTTTTGCCACATTGGTTTATGTAATAATTTTTCAGATTGAGGCCATTTTTTATATAAATTTAGAGTTTTTAGTAAAACTTGCTAGTTGATGGAAGGATTGTAAGGTATTATGGTAAGCACTCTTTGAAGCAATTTACCAAATCAAAAGCAATTCAGTTTGGTTATAAGTTTTAAGTAGTTTGTGGTGAAGATTGATCTTTTTTCCCCTCTTACATTTTGCTGGGAAAGAAATAGTTATTACATTTTGCTGGACCAAATAGGTAACCTTCAGATATCAGTGTAATTTGAGAGATGTAATGAAAAATCTGGAAAGCTGTTGTGCATATTTTGATAATTTTTCAATAGTCTTGCCTTGTTTAACAAGTTAGAAGAAATGAAGTTAATAGCCATAGGCATAATTAGAAGAAACTGTGATGGTGCAGAGTGTATAGTTTAGTCATCAAAAGAGTCGGGTAAATGGTTCATGGATCATATAACTTAAAGTTTGATATCAAAAATGAAATTTTACTTGTGAAGTGGAATGACATGTGTTTTAAGGCCCACAAATTTTGACCAAATAAGAGCCATTGGCTCCATTTACATGATAGAATGAAAAAGAAAAAGCACATCAGTTCCTCAGCCTCAACCGATTCATAACAATGATCATTGTATGAGGGGCAATGGATTGTCATGACTCACTTTTGGAGAAGCATTGCATTGTGATTTGAGGCAAAGAAATATAGTACTGGTGTTTGTTTTCCAGGATTATTGATATGGCCATTATAAATTATTTCCTGTTATAAAGAAGAATCAATAAAAAGAAATCAATAACATTGAAAGATTTTAGACATGAAAATGTAATAACCTACCTCAAGCTTGGAGATAGATGAAGAA
Organism: Trichonephila clavata; assembly: GCA_019973975.1. Classification (NCBI taxonomy): domain Eukaryota; kingdom Metazoa; phylum Arthropoda; class Arachnida; order Araneae; family Nephilidae; genus Trichonephila; species Trichonephila clavata. The sequence continues at coordinate 98,794 of BMAO01014865.1, read as the reverse complement.
TTTTTAAAGGTTGTCCATTTAATTTCCATCCACTGTCAGGTGATATAAAATTTAATGAGAAGGAATATTTTCTGAAAAAGTCTTGGCCAAAGATAATGCTAGAGCATTTCTTACAAAAATTTTAAGTTTCTCTGTACTGCTTGTTTATCAAGTATCACTGTAAAAACTGATTTTTTTTTAAATTAAATAAACTATATTTTAGAAAAATGTTTTTGCTTGCTTATTTGCCTATATTCTGTGGAGAAAACAAAGTGAGTGGGAAAGTTTTATTTTTCAATTGATTGTAACAAGTATAACCTGAAAATTATTTTTAAAAATACTTACAATAATTTTTTTTATTGGTACAAAAACTGAGTATCAGTTTATAAGTCTTACATTATATTTTTTTGTGATTGAGATTGGCGATTAATTGACTTGCTGTGTAAAGGGTTTGATGTGCATAAAATTTGCGGAGCCTCAAAGTCCTGTAGATGTGACATGGAAGTTTGAGAATGAAGAACCAGATCAAGTGTCACAATCATTATTTGAAACTGATTCAAATTTATGTAGTCTGTTATCAGTAGCACTTATATTGTTTCTAAGAATGACATTAACAATTAGTTTCAACCACCCCACACAAATGTGTTTAGACTATGGAGACTATCTACCTTTATAAATTATCTTAACATCACCTGGAAGAATCACTTATTTTTGAAATCTATACTCGTCTTTCATTACCTGTCTAAAAGGAATCCTAATTCCATTTTTAAATATACTTATTATTTTCTTGTATTCAAGTTTGAAATTATATGTATCAATACTACAATCAATTGAAAAATGAGTTTGTAAAAAATGTGTTCTGAATGGTGAGATATTTATGATATAATTATTAAGTATTTATAAAAAAATTGGCTATTTAATTTATTGTTTGCCATAAATACAACCTAGATTACTGAATAAGAAAAGCAGCTGTAATTCTAAGTGTAAAAAAAAGAATAATAAACTTATCCCTAAAAAAATTTGTAATTTTAATCAATCATTAATGCAATATTTTGTTATTTTAATAGATAACTAAAATGTTGATATTTTTTGTTTTTCTGTGCTCTATGTCTCTTATATATGAATATTCAGAGGTAAAATTAAATAAATTAATTAGCAAATCTCTGAGTAAATTATAAAATATCAAGAATTCTTTGTATGTGTTGATGTAAAGCTTATGTATTTTGAGTTTTTAAATAGTTTTTTCATGTGGATAATTTTCTTTTGAAGATGGTTACCATGAAACTTAGGAAACCTCATACTACAGCCAGTATTTGGTCTTCAGGAAAAATTACCTGCACTGGAGCTACTAGGTGAAATATAATTCCTCTCTTTAAATCATTAATTTCATAATATAGAGTCAGAATAATGTAAAATTTCTAAAATAGGAATAAACTTTTCTTTTAAAATATAATATGTAAAATATGGTTCATATGTATGCAATAGATTTTTTGGGAGGGATGAAGAGCAGAGGAAATTATTATGTAGTATTAAAAAGTTTTTTAAAAAAATATATATTTATGCAAATTATAAGGTCTGTTGTAGCCGTTTTTGGCATTAAATTTATAAATTAAAGGGGAGGGCTCCACTCTTTTTTTGTTATCCTTTTTAAATATTAGGATAAACGTTTCAGTAGTTGTTTTTTCCCCCACTCAAAACTTTTGCATCCTGTGTATATGTGTGTATTCAAAATTATATAATCAGGGAAGAAAGTAGTCGCTTTTATTCCTTATTTTAAATTTTAAAAGTAGTAAATGAAAGTAACTCTTAGTAATTATGTCCTTTTAATACAAAATAATATTTAAACTTCCATGTCCAAGAAATTTATGAATAGAAAAATGTGTAATGATTGATCAATATATTATTTTAAAACTAATGTTTAGCTGTGTAATATGGCATGACTAGATCTTTGAGGGAAAAGAATTGTTGAGAAAGTTATGGAATCATTAAATAGATTGAAGAATTATATACTTTCAATTAATCTCATATTGCTAACTTATAAATATTTGATTGAAGTGTTAAAATATTATCTTATATTAAAAGAACTTACATTTACTGTTAAAAAGAATGTCTTTTCAGAATAATTTTTTTTATTAAATAATGGTGTTTTCCTTATACTCAAAAACAATTCTATAATGCTTTCTTTTGCTTGCTGATTGAAAAAAAAAATTTAATTTTTTTTAAGGCAATAAATTATTATAACAAAAAATATTTATCTGTTAATTTGCCTTGCATTATTTATAACATTAAAGTTTGTTTATTAAAGAATTAAAAAAAAATATGTGTATATAAGAGTATTCCATACATTTTGAATAAATTATTAAAATGATCTTAATTTCTCTTTTTATTTTTTTCCAGTGATGATGATGCAAAAACAGCTTCTAGAAAAATTGCTAGAAAGTTACAACAACTCGGATTTAGAGTGAGATTCTGTAATTACCGTGTTGTGAATGTATTGTGTACTTGTGTCATGTATTTTGGTATAAATCTCATCAAGTTTGCAGAAAAACACAGGGGCAAAGCAAGGTATTTTTTAATAAATATATTATTTCTAGTTCTAGTATTTATATTGCTTATTTTTCATAATTATTTTTAATATGTGATACTAAATGTTTTATATAATAATTCAGTTCTGTTATAATTGCAGCTATGAACCAGAATTACACCCAGGAGCAACATATAGAATAAATGAGCTTAAAGCTACTCTAAAAATATTTACTACTGGAAGTATAACTGTGACTGGTTAGTAAATCTTTTTATTTCAAGAATTAAATGATTTCATACTTTAGATTAAAGGAATATGAATTACTTAAACTTTAGGGGAGAGAATATTAGGTGCTAACTTATTATTTAAAGGGAGAATACTTTTTAAAATCTGTTAATATATTGTTAGTACAAAATGTTGTTTAAAAGTCACCATGTGATACTTTTTTAATTGAAAAATGTATTCATTTATAATATAATTATATGAATTTGTGTTATGAGTTAAACAATTTTACTTTCTTTCATGTTTCATTTCATATTGTATTTCTAATGCTAAAACTTTGATAATCTTCTTTTATTATCAATGTTTATATATCTAAGCATTTGGAATGAACTAGTTTCATTCATTAACTGTTTGTTGAGCACATACAATATATAATCAAAAGTGTGTCAACCCTTCTAATAGTTGTGAACTCTGTCAATGACATTGAGTTTCCAGCTTCCATTCAAATATAAAAGGAATAAATTAAGTCTGCAATTATAATTTCAAAGCTAGAAATGTATAATGGGAGAGAAATAATTCTTAATGTTGGGGAGTGGGGAGTTATTACTGCTGTAGAACGTCTGTGGAATCTCTGATGTTGGGAATGTCTTTTCTGTATGTGATGTTATCAAAAACTGGAAATATGCAGAAGCAATAACTATGCAATAATAATCTGGTAGATCATGCCATCAATAGATGGGATCATCAAGCACTAGAGAGGTGTAAAAATCAATCAGATCAGTTTGGCCAAACAAATTTGTTAGGAATTCCCAGATTCCTCTCAATACAACATTAACACGGAAACAGTTCATCATGAGCTTCAAACTTTTTGTTTTCAAGGTAGGGCTGCTGCATATAAATCAAGCATTTCTACTACCAAAGCCAGGCATCACTTACAGCGGGAAAATTTCAATGATATTGGAGCTTTCAGCAATGGTGTCATTTTATGGAGCAATGAATTAAAGTATACTGTCTGGCAATCTGACAGTAAAGTCTGGGTGTGGATATTGCCTTATGAACACTTTTTTAATTGACTGTATTGTTCCATTAATTAAATTCAGAGATGAAAACGTGATGCTTTCGGAACTGTTTTTCATGATTTGACCTGGACATTTTGGCTCTTACGTTAGGAATTCTCAAGACCAAAATCTATTTTTACATCTTGAACTATTCTGTGTTTCCTTCGTTGCCACAACAATTGTGGAAAGAATTCGTTCCTGTTCTACTATTCCTGTCTATACTGCACATTCTGTACAGATATGGTTTGCTGACAGATATTCCAGAATTTGACTGTCTTGATCAAAGCCCAAACCTAAGTCCCAGAAAGCACCTGTAGGATTATTAGAATGTCAACTGCAATTTGCAATATATTATCCCATTTCATTGTCAGATTTGACCAGAATTGTTCTGCAAAAATGGTGTGTAATTTCTGTTACTGCATGCACCCTACAGAGTGACAATTGTTATTGCTACAAATTGTGGTTGGCCCTTATATTAATTTTTAACTTATCCACTGGATAAGTAAACATACAGATGTCCAAATACCTTTGATCGTAGATTATGTAAGAAGACTTGCAAACTAAAAATTGTTTATTTACCTCTTATTGTGATAATTATCAATTTTTCCTTTCTAGTATCAATAATTAACAAATTAAAACTATTGCTCTTTGTACTCACACCTTCATTTAATATTTTTTTTTACTGGTAAATTTTAGTAGAGATGTGGTTAAGAAAGTAAAACAATTTTACACATTGATAATTGGGTCAAAGTATTTTTTAACACTTAAAAAAAAAACATAGATCCTTTAATGTAAAAATATAAATATTTTTTACACTCATAGATCCTATCTCATTCTTGGTTTTTAACATTAAGCTGCATGCATTGAAGTTAACTGTGGAAATGTTGTGCATTATTTATCTCCTAGACCAGATTTTGGCAAACTTTTGAGACAGAAGAGCCAATTTGTAAGTGAAACAAGTCAATTGGACTATCAAAGAGCGTAAACTAATTATATGTACACACTTGTGCTGGGCTGGGGGGGATAGCGATCATGATCATGACATGTGTTCCGATCAATATACATTAAATATATATTTATATATCAACATAATTTTATCCAAAGTAATATTTTACATATCTTCCAAAACTATGAGGTGGTCGCGGTAGCCGAGTGGTCTAGGCTTCGGATCGTGATTGGCATGTCATGAGTTCGATCCCAGTACCAGTAGGGGAGCGATGCACATAAAATCTGTCGAGAGCTCAAACGTCCTCCCATTGGTGTAGTGTGGTAGTTAGGAGAGGGGGTGCCAGCTCAGGTGTCGTCCGTGTCACTTGACCATGGTTCAAAATTACGTGGACCGTCCTCAAAAGCCCTCGTGTAGCTGAACAGTGGGACGTTAATATTCACTCACTCCAAAACTATGAGCTATGGAAGATATTTTTATTTTTGTGGCTCAATGGAAGAACAACCATTGTGAAATTTTATAACATTGTGAATTTAAATTTCAAGCTTTGTGAAAGAAATTCTGGGCCAACAATAGTGTTAAGTGCTTTTTTCTAGAACTTTATGTTTACATTAATAATTAAAATTTCTTTTGGTTGCTCTTGAATATTTAAAGTCCTTTCAACATTCTTTTTGTTAACCTTGAGGCTTGTCATAAAATACAAAATGTATTTTTGTCACTTCTGTAGGAGATTTAACCTTTTCAGAGCCATGATCATATATATGTGATTACTTCAGGGAACACAGTATCATATGTGAGATTGCATTTTCCCCATTCTGAGACCCATGATGTGGCCGCAGTAGCCTAGTGGTCAAGGTATTGGATCATGGCTAGCGTGTCATGAGTTTGAGCCCATTACCACTAAAGACCCTCCGTGTAGGGGAGCGATGCACGTTAAATCTGTCGAGAGCTCAAATGTCCTCCTGTTGGTGTGGTGTGGTAGTTAGGAGAGGAGGTGCCAGCTCGGGTGTCGTCCGCGTCACTTGACCTTGGTTCAAAGTTACGCGGTCCGTCGCCCAAAGCCCTCGTGGAGCTGAACAGTGCAACGTTAATATTCACTCACTCACTGAGACACGTGATTACACTGATGTGATATGAATTTGGAAAGTATGAAATTCGGAATGATTATAAATTGTAAATTTTGGCATGTTTTATTACAATAATGATTTTATCTGAATTTGTTAATGGAGTTAGGCATAACAGGAAATATCACCAGGTCCTGAACAGGAAAAGTGTATCTCTTATCCAAAATCATGAGTGCTCACAAACTCATTTATGCAACTAATTAAATGCTGGAAATTTCTTTAAGGTGTATCTTCCCATGGTAGCATTTTTTATCCATAAATTGGACTTTCATTGCCTTGGAAATAATTGCAATGTTTTCACTATTTCTCTTTAAGCTTTGTTAATGGAAAATAATTTAATATAAAACTAACCTTAAACAACTATGTTTAGCCAGTCAAATATTTAAATGTATATATAAATACAATTAATTTTTTTCACTAAACCATAAAGGAGAAAGGGAAGAAATTTTTAATAGGCAAAATCATTTTTTAAATAATTCAAAGAGGCAGAAGACTGAAGAGCCGTAACTTTCTATGCAAAGAGCAGCAGTTTGCTGACCTCTCTACTAGGCATTTCAATTTAAGTAAAAACTTTGTTTCAGTAATAATTGTTTTAAAAAACAATTTAACCATCTTTTCTAGACCAACAATGCTTTCAAGAGATACCATATACAGGGTGATTTGCTGCCAGACTGACAAACTTGCAGGGTATGTAGGTGGTACAGAGACTGTGCGAAATCACATAGGAATGGAGGATCGCAAATGCCATAGTTGTGAACTATAGTGCAAAGAAGCAGAGAAAAAGAACATAAACAACAACGCATTAAGTGGACAGGAAATATTTTATGGAAAGGCTGTACAACAACAGGTTTTTGAAATTATGACCAGAAATCTTCCGGCAGGCTTAACAGCAGCACTGCATGAAATTCCTTACAATCTGACAGATTCCTCCAGGCAGTCTTGTGGTAAGTGGTACTGAACAGAAGGTTTTTTGAAAACAGTTCCTACTGGAATTTGTCATTTGTGATCAGTTTCCTGAGGAATTTGAATGAATTCTTATTCAAACGAAGAACTGGTTGGCGTGCTTGGAGCTGCGGATTGTGAGGGGCATGCTGCTTGGCTATCATACCAGCGATGCTACTGGAACAGATGTGTTCCATATCACATAACCTTTGCAAGTGTGAACAGAAGGTGATGCAAGTCTGATTCTGGTCACCTGAAGAGTTTGGTGTACAAGACTTCCATTGGTTGTTGAAGATCTCATCCCTCAAGTATCTGTAACTGTGTGATATCCGAGGAATAAGATCGTGAGGGAGGATATATGACATCCAAAGAATCTTTGGAAATCTAAGGAATTCCATGCAGCGCTGCTGTCTGTCTGTCTGCCTGCCTGCCAGACGACTTCTGGTCTCAGTTTTGAACACCTGTTTTAGTATAATCTTTCAGTAAAATGTTTCCCATCCTGTTTCTGTATTGATATTTCTTTTCTTTTTCTCTACTTTGCACCATAGCTTGCAAAAATGGCATTTGACCCTGCAGTCCAAGTTGTCCCTGTACCCTCTGCATTCTCTGCAAGTTTATCGGTCTAGTAGTGAATCACCCTGTATATCCTAAATTTTTAACTTGTGAATGGTTTCTTATAAAGGATTTCATTAATTTGGATTAAGTTTTTGTTTTATATATTGAGTGTTACTTATTTCCTACCTATTCATCTTAAATTTTCTTCTGCAGTATTGTGAATTGCTTACAAAAACTAAAATGCTTTTAAATTTGTCTTTTAATACATGATATGTTTATCATTTTAGTGAGTTATAAAATGTAGCTGTGTCGTTATATAGAATATTATAATGTTAATTAAATGTAAGGGATATTTCATTCAGTATTTTTGTTTGCTTGGTTTTTACAGCAAAGAAAGAATGGACAACAATTTTAAAAAACTCAGCAGAATTGTAGCAAATAAATTTTTAAGCAACAGCATAAACTTTTGTTTAGGGTTAAATTATTTCATAATGCAGTTTTATATTTGTACATACACAGTATGTTTTTGAAAAAATAAAAAGTGAAAACATTTATTTCTTAAATATTTTTCATTGTTTTCCATATCCTGTTTTTTTTTTTTTTTTTTTTTTAATCTTTTTTTCTTGGTTTTTGCTTTTGTAAATTACATATTTATAATTTTAATTTGAAAATAGCCTAAAGAAAATCTGTGTATTAAGAATATTAACCTTTTAAACGCCGCACTATGATTGTAAGGTAACATAAACTAAATTTTCATAAAAATCGAATTAAAATTGAAACATAAGATCTATAAAAGAAAAAAATTTGAAAAAAAATTTTTTTTAAAGATTTTCAGCATGTTCCAAAAATGGAACATTGGCGGGTACCATTAAGTTTTTTCACATGTTTTTTAAGAGTACGACCAATGACATTTAAATTCAAAAATCAGTTATTATATACATTTTTAAGAAGTAGTATCTTAACTAGAGGTGTCATTAAACATTTCCCGACGGGGTTTCATCATCCCCCCCCCCATTGTAGGGGGAGGGGCATGATACCCGCCAAACAATTGAAATGGGCCTAAAAAATTTAAAATTAAAATGGGGTAAAAGAACTAAAAGTTTGCGTGTGAACGAGAGAAATCTATCATTTTTTCCCTGCAGAGTTTTTTAAATGTACCCCGATGGTAGGGGGGGGGGGTTCCTTGATGGGTGTCCCCTGTTTGTGCCACATCTGAAGTAAACTTTTAGATATAATTCCAAAATAAAGCAGATTAAGTTGAAAATATAATTTGTACACAGGAATTTATACATTTCAGAAAATTACAATCACTTATTAGAAACAATAAAGGGAAACATCAGTAGGACAAACAAATAAACAAATAACCTTCATATCAAAATTCTCAAAGCTGTAGTATAATAAAGCAAAAAAAAACTAAAAAAAATACAGATTTACCAAAATTTTTTAAAATGAGAAATAAAGACAAAATATTTTATTGTTTTTTCTTATATGTGTTTTTTTATGTCCTCTACTATTTTTATTAGGAAAACATTTCTCAAGCAATCTTTTTTCGCACTTGAGGCATTTTTTTTGCTTTCTTTTCTTGTGCTTTTCTGACATACAGGAGGTATTTCACCATCATATATGCTTGCAGAAATTTCGATTTTGCAACAAACATCTACTGGTAGAACAGACTGAAAAGTATCTTCAACGATATCTTCCTCGTCAGTAAATCACCCACTTTTTTCTAGGGGAAGCTGACAAATATTAATGGGTTCTTCTAATCTGATTGTGTATAAAAATATTCCAAAGCCTCTTCTACAGTCTGGAGTGGCTATGAATACATCATCTTATCAGCGTAATGCATATTCACTAACTGACGTAATACAAAATAATATAAAACCTTATTATGTGACGTTCTTCTCCAAATAAGACATACGCTTCATCTAACTATCAACAAACGCATTTGGTAGTTACTTTTGCTGCTGCTGAGAAATTCACTTGAGATTGTCCAGAAACGGTTGAAAGGGGAGGGGAGTTGAGAGAGGGAGTGGAAATGAAAGTTAAGTCATAAATATTTTCTTTCTACACATACTATAAGTTTTTAGCGTTCAGAAATCTTTTCCCACTCTTCTGTGAACTGTAAACATAAAAACTGCCTTGTGTGAAAAAGTGTACCTTTACACGCCAATGTTCCATTTTTGGAACATTGAAATTCCAAAACTGATAGTAAAAAAAATAACTATATTTTTAATGATATCTTGCAGTCTATAGTTAAAATGATCATTTATAATTACTTTTACCAAATAATAAAAATATTTTTTAAATTTTGAATTTTATATGAATTTTTGAATTTTGTCCGATCAAAAGTAGAAAAAAATGCATTATTTAGAATTTTTTCTCAGAGAGACTATTTAATTTAGCAACAATACTTCAATTTCAAAAAATTAATCCATACTTTTTGTCTTCAAAATAATTTTTATGGAACAATATGAATAAAATTGAATTTTTCAGAAAATTTCAAAGTTGATGTTCCAATATTGGAACATTGGCATGTAAAAGGTTAATATTTAAATATATATGTGGACTGTGTCTGATACATTTCAGACCTAAAATAGATCTTTTTTCTCAAATTTTTATTTTTTTACATGGTCTCTTTGTAAGTTATACATTTCTCTCAGTGATTCTTGCATTCTTTCAACCCATTTTCAAATGATATGTGGAATCTTTCTCTGGAAAATAGTTATTAATGAAGTTCATAACCTCCTCATTTGATGAAATTCTTAGTCCTTTTAGCTTAGAAGATAAAAAAAACTGTGTGTGTCGGCTCTTTGATGCACAACTGGAATTTACTCCTTAAGTACGGTTGTTTTTGATTATATAGTAGACAAACAGGGTAAATAAATGCCTCATAATACTGAAACCATGCATGCTAATCACATTTTTCATATTGATTTGGTAAAATAATATATAATAACGTCAATTATGTTACATAAATATATGTAACTCATAGTACATGAGTACATTGTTAAGAAGGTTGATTTACTTCACTATTAATATCACTTTGAGAATTACATTAATACTCTCGCCATTAGTAATCACTGTGACAAGAGGCTTGTGGCAACTAAAGTATGATACATGAACGTCGGTAGATACGTGATTTACGAATCGTGACAATCTCGCATCAATGGTTGTTACTATACCTAATCGTCCCCAGTGCTCTACCCGAAACGAGGTCCAAATTAGGCTCTGATTTTAAAAATTGGTCTTATCTAAATCCTTCATCTTTATTGAAATCACCACCAAGTATAAGTGGAAGCATATGATACTGTTTATCCAGTAGCTTAGAACCACCTTTTGTGTAAGCTAATAATGTCTCTTGGATATAATCTATAATGTCAGTAACGTTCTGATAATTTTCAGAAATGTAAACTGTGACAACAACAATGGGCTTACCATTAGGTAAAGTGCATCTCACAGCACATATATCTCCCAAATTAAATTTAGTTTGATTAACGTACGGGGTATTTTTTTTTCCTTCTCACAAAATAATCATGATTGCCAATAAACCTATGTTGTGAACTGTGCATGTTTTGATTGATGGCGACCCTGTCACCATGATTAATACTTGTTCATCTATACTGTGTTATGCATTTAAAATTTTCAATTTCAACTAATTCCCTCATTGTGAAGCCATGATTCTGATAACATCAAAATGTGTGCTTTTTGCACAATATTACTGCAGAGCTCCTGTGCATGTACCCATAGACTGGCAGTTGAGAGAAAAGAGAATCATATTCTCTCCATCCATTTTATTGATCATAATTTGATCAATTGCAGTAAAATGAACATTAGAAAGCCTGGTAAACTTAGTTACCTCTGTCTGGAGAGGCTGTTACTGACTTATGAAGATACAGCTATAAAGGAAATATTCTTCCGGAGTATATTGGTTGTTGAAACAAAGTTTTTTTTTTTATAATCATTCTTTGTTACTTTGCTATTCAATGCACCAAAACAGTATTAAATACATTCCACCAAATTTGGCGATTTTCAATTGTTATAGTCAATTTCTTTGTATAAAGAGCTAAGGCATGAATTGTCGCTTGGCTTGAAAACTGGTTTTTGATGCCAATTATGCTTTAAAAAAAATGCTAGAAAATGTAGTTTGCGAATTTTTTTTAAAGTTTTAATTTTGGGGGGGATTTAATTTTTAAAATATACTCTCCAAATTTCCCTCATAGATTATAAATAATGGTCATTTTTAAACCAAAAAACTACTTAAATTATTTCTTGTAAAAAGTGTATTAGACAAAAAACGCAAATTTTTTTTTTTAAATCCATAATTTTTAAGCAATTTTTTTTAGTCTTTGAACAAAACATAGATAACAACATTTGACGCTTGGAGGGAAAAAGTTTTGTGTGATTATGTTTATAAATAATGAAGTTATTCAATGTTTAGTTAAAATTTTGAGTAATTTTGAAAAATTGTTTTTGGGTATTTCATATTTTAAATCACTGGTTCAAAAAGAACAAAGTATGAACTTTTATAGTACTGAATTTCAATACATTCTGATGGTAAAAAATTTGTACAGAACAATTGAAAAACTCTTTTCATGAAAATGCATCAATATTGGCTCATTTCAGAAAAAAAATTGTAAAAAATGCAAAATTTTGTTATTTTGTAAAAAAAAAAAAATTATGCCGTATCGCAGCAAAATAAGTTATCTTTCCGATTCTGCAATTATTTTTTGTCTGATTTTGGTAGGAAAAGAATGATCACGTTTAAAAATGAAGAAAAAGTAGAAACTCTTCCTTTCTTCAGGACAGAGATTTAGCACAGAAGCACACATAATGCTTTTTTTTTATTTCACTCATATTATTTCCATACCACAGGCTTTGTATGAAAATCGATACTTAAGGAGTTAACTCAAAAAAAAAATTGGCAAGTTGGGTGGGTGCTCAAGTTGTTTGAACTGTAATTTTGATCTATTGCTTCAATAGAAAAAGGCTTGTGTTTATTTTGACACAATTTGGATTCAAATTGAACAAATGCAACATCCAACATGCAGCCAGTTTGTGCATACCAAAGTCTTTGCTCAATATGTGTCAAACATGTTATTTTGACATTCTCTTAGACTCTGCTATCTCTTTAATCTTGGCTGAACAGTTGTCCAATGCCATTAGATGAATTTTAGTGATGTTTTAGTCAGTGATTGCAGGCTGTCCTTAGTATTCATCGCCTAAGCTCATACAACTGTGTTAAAATTCAGCTGCCCAATATTTAAAAGTATTTAGTGATGGTGCAGAGTCCTTGTACGTAACATCCTCTTTAATTTGTGTTGGCATATTACTTTAAAAAAAATAATAAGTATCTAAAGTGACTGCTTAATGCTTGATTTTTTTCCATTTTTGTAAACAGTAATCAATTTAAAAAATGATAGTCAAACAAAAAAACTTCATTTCTAAATGTCTAAAATTTTGGTTCAGAATTATCATAAGATAACCTTACTTAAGCTGATTCATGGTGCCGTCTTCAAATCAAAGTCAGAATTTTTTCAGATAATCCTTGTGTGTGTGTTTTTATGTTCTATATACATATAAATAATACAATCTATTTTTTGCTTGACATGCAATGTTTCTTAATATTTGCTATTTTATTAAACATAATTTTTGATTATCTAAACATTTTCGAATTCTTGGCATCACATAATATTTAAATATCATGAGGAGTCAAAACCACATGCTGTTGCTGCAGTAACCTAGTGGTCACAGTCACAAACTGGTGGGCAATGTTGTTGAGTCACTAGTTCAAGTCCTGATACCACTGAGGACCCACTGTGTACAGGGGCTGATACATGTTAAATTTGTCATGGCTTAAAAGCCTCGCATCAGTGGGGGGTCTAGCTCAGATATTGTCCTTTTTATTTGATTGAGGTTCAAAATTATGAGGTCTGTCACCACTAATCCTCACATTGCTTTAAAGTGATTGTTAATTAAAATCAGGACCATATGCTATTGGAATCTTATTTAAAAAACAAATTTTTTTTTTAGTTAAATAACATTTTTTTATTTTTAGTGTTAGATCGAAAATTTAAGAGTGTTTTCAAAGTTTTTTTTTTTTTCCACACCTTTACTTTTTATGCTGCAAAGTTGTCAAGTTGTTTTCTTTAAAAAAATATAGTTTAATCATAATTTTCAACCAAAGCATCTCTTACCATATATATGAAATTAATTTAACTATATATCTTGATCATTTTATTTAACTTAATAAATATTCTTTATCCTGAGTTTTCTAGCTTTTTTATTTTTGTTATCTTGTATTTAGTTTCTAAAAAGATTTATTTTCTAGTTTTTTTTCTAAATATTGCTTTTTTATTTATGTAAATTTTTATACATTTCTTTCAGATTTGAACATTTTCTACTTTTACTATTAATTATGAGCCATTTTAATTTTAAAATCATTCTTTCAAATGAATTTTTTATGTATTTTATTTAGATACATTTGTGGAATAGTATTTGTATTTTTAGTTTATTGAATTTTTATAATATTTTAATAATAAATCTGAAAATTTCAGCTCCCAGTGTCAAAAATGCACAGTTGGCTATAGAACATATCTTTCCAATGGTGGAAGAATTCAAGACAGCAAAGCCACCTTCTAAAATCAAAGTAGATCAACCTTTATATAATACAGGTCGAGAAATTTTGGGCAAACGGAAGAGGGGTATCTTGCATGACGTTCTTTCTGATGAAGAAAATGTGGATAGTGTATCAGAAACGCCAGACAGCGATGAAAGCTGGGATTAATGGTTTTTAGTAGCACTGACAAGTTCTGGTCACAATAATTTGTAGCAAATTCAAAGAAGGAAAACAAAAAGGAAATTCTAGACATTTTTCTTAATCTCAATTGTTTCATTAGACAAAAAGGACATGTGTTTCTGGGCTATTTATTTGTTTTTATGGATGCAGAAAAAGAACAGAATGGGGAATTTGTATAACCTTATGAAAATGAACAAGAAACCACACATTTTCTGTGAGTAGAATAGCATTTGTGTTTGTAGTAGTGAATTTGAAGTTATTTCTTCCTTTCTTCATAGTCCTTCCATTTGTATAATTCAATTTTTCCTTTACATTTAAAAGTTTGGAAATTTATTCTATGTCAGCAACACTTATGAGTCAAATGTTTAGTCCTCACTTTAGATTATTTGTAGTTAATTCTCTAAAAAGAAGTTAACTTTTGTAAGCCAAGGAACATAAATTCTTTCTTTTGAAATTTCATAAAATTAATTTTGATGTGTTGAATTTATGAAATTTCAAATTACCTTCTTTAATTGTTTTTTCTCCTTTAAGATTTTGTAGCAATAAATATAAAATAATTTCTGATTTTATAAAAAGGTTATTTTGAAATAACTGGAAATCCTGTAATTTTTTTTCTTTAAATACACTGCCATCTGTTAACATTGTGGGATAATACGTAATTTTTTGCTATTTATATTTCTATAAAAATATGATTTGTACTCATTTGTGTTTGTACCTGATATACATCTGTGATCATATCCATTTTGCTATCCCTGCCGATAAGGGGAAACACATAATTTTTTTTTGCTAAAAAAAATTCTTTTTTTGTTAATGTAATTCCTTCAGTTGATTAGTCTTAAGAATTATTTTGATTTAATTTAGTCCATCATATCTATGCACTTAACATAATTATCAGTGGGACACATATCTGTACTTTGTAAAAATTAATTAGTCTTTAAGTACTCTGTGTCAAATAATTATTCCCATGAGTTCAAAAGTAGCCATGTTAGTGTTATTTATTACCACCTCAGATGTCTAGTCTACACAAGAACATCCTTAAATATGTCTGTGCCACTACTTTATAAATGTTTCATGCATTTATTTGTATTAAATATTATAAAACTGCCAAATGAAATGCAAATAAATAAAAATGAATTATGTGGCAACTATTTCGGAGGTTTAAGATTTTTATTTAATCTAAACCTTAAATAACTTTTGATTATTCAAATTGTAGTAATGTTCTGTCTTTTTTTTTTTTTTTTAAAGAAACATTCTTGAATTTCTTTTTGCTTGTTGCAAAGAGAAATACTTTGTTTGATACCAACTTGTCTATGAGATTTTTGTAATGTATGATCTAGTGTCACTTAAGATGTGTGTAATATTTATAAAACATAGTCTAGTGAATATGTCTGTAATGTTACTGTGGATTTAAAAGTGGCATTTACATACGGATTTTTTGTTTTGTTAAATAAAAGTAATACTTGACTGATGCTTGTTATTAATGATTAAATACTTGTTGTAAAGTGGAAATATTTGTTTTCAATTTAAATATTAACTTTTTATTAAAGTGTGTGTTTATTTCTTTAAAAATGATTTTTAGCCCTTTAAAATGTACTAAAAGAAAATTGATGGTCCAAATGATGGTATAGTGAAACTATTGGAAAGAAAATATTGAATATCTGAAAGAAAATTTAGCAGTTGTACAATATCATGTATAAAAGAAAAAGATCTTAGTGCATAAAATATCTCAGATTATTTAAATTGTGTTATACTTTTAATATGTAAATGCAGGAATTTTATTAATATAAATATTTAATTTATGGTTTATATGACAGCTTAATTAGAAACTTTTTTAAAAAATCTATTGTCATATCAAAAATATTCATACATAACTTTCTAAGTGTATCATCGGTTCATATCTCTTCAATCCACACAAAATTTTTAGCAAGTAGAAATTATTTGTAATATTTTTTTTTTTCTAAAAATTTTCCTTTGAGTGAATTTTACAAATTATTATTTTTTCAAATGTGTTATTCTAAAAAATTCTATTTTTAAATATCCCTTAATTTTTCAAAAAAAAAAAATATCTCCAACTATGATTGGTCTTTTAGTTACTGAATGAAGCTCAACTTTTGATTTCTAGATAATCAGAAGATATGTATTTTTGATATTTTTCTGTATGTTAGATGTAAACCAAAAAACTGTTACATGCAAACTGTTTTCATTCCATATCCTTCTATTAATTTAAAGATGTGAAATTTATCACATATTAGTTGATTAAAAAAAAAATGTGTCCTTTTTCTCATTTTAAATGCATTGTAAAATATAAAAGTTTATTATTTCCTAATCTATCTTAATGTGTATAAAAAATGCCCCTTTAATAAATTATAATTAATAGGAATATTACTTGCACATATGTAAGCTAAATAGCTGTATTCATTTTAATGTCTGTAAATTAATTTTCTTTCTTAAGGGGGAAAAAATTGCTAATGGTATTTCCTTTAATAAAATGACATTTTAATCTACTCTTATTTTTTTTCATGGACTGCTTCAGCTTTTTTTTTTTTTTTCCCCTAATGAGAAAAGTTTTTGTTAAATTTTTATATATCTTTTTGTGTCAACTAATCCTGCTTGTGACAATCATTGTAATTGTTCTTTTTTACAATAATATTTCTAAAACTTATCTTTCTGTTTAATAAATTTGTTTAACTGCAGTTTGGATGCTAAGATAAAAGTTTGTTGTAAATTTTATATGCAAGGAAGTAGGAAGATATAAAAACATTTTTGCAAGAATGCTAACCATATTTGTAAAAAATGAAATCACTCTTTTAACAACCATTTAAATAAATGTATTGATAAAATATTGAATTCAGTTACCAGTATTTATCTTTATATAATTATATGAAAAAGAAAAGTGTAATCCAATTTAATATAAAATCATTTTTGTTACATTTTTAATTTTGTCAAAACTGTTTAAACTGTAACATATCAATTTATTTTTTGAAGAATAATTATATCAAACCTAGATTTTTTTTGCATATTTTATGACTTTAGTGGTACAGTTTTAAGATTTATAAACTTATCCAATGTATATCTACAAAATTAATTTTATTTCTTCGAATGAAAAGATAAAAATTTTTGAAAAGTAACTGTTCGATATTTATTTTAGTGTATAGTGCAGTTCATAACTGTGTGTATAATATTCCCTTTGAAGAGAAAGAAGTTAGTTGATGTGTAATTTTGTAGTTATAAAATTTTTGAAATGTTTATGCCATTAACTACTGCCATGTTTCACCGTTTAGTTTTTGTGTGAACGTATGAGATTTTGAATACATTGCACATTTTCAAACTGTTGATAATTTATCTTTTGGACTATAAATGTCTATTATCCATCAATTTTTATTAAAGGAAGAAAAAATGCCATTTCATATAAGTTTTTTTTTTAATACATTAAAGGAAAAATTATTTTTTTCTCATTTCATTATGAATTTAACTTTGTTTTGAAAAAACTTTACAAAAAGTTCTACTATTCACTACTGAATTTTTTCACTAAGATGATTGCTGAATACATACAAAGTAATTTGTACTGTGAAGAACATTGCAAGAAAATGTTATTTTAGACAATTCTTCCTCATTTTCAAAATTTCCTTTGTTTATTTATTTTTTTCCTTTCATTTGAGCATGATGTATATTCAAATAAGCATGTTTAGTAAAAGGTTATTTAATATGCTGATTGTTTAATTTTGCATATTTGTTGAATGTCATGAATTTTAAATATTTCATCCAAAACTTTATTTCTTTAAATGTTTTATAGTATTTATTTGTTTTAACTCTATGCTAATTTATGAGGGTATTCCAAAAATAAATTTTGTCATTTTTCACACAGAAAAACTTTTATAATCCCAAAAAATTTTAATGTCATTAAAATATATAATCTTCTACATATTTCACCATGTAGTTGCTAACAACATTGATACATTTGTCACACCATAATATCAATTTCAAGAAGCCTTTCTAGTGAAAATTGCTTTCAAACAATTTCAGGAAGTTTTTCACAGTTTGGTGCCACTCTTGATTACTTCTGAAGTGGTATCCTAATAGTACTAACCTCAGTGCTGGAAAATAGTTGAAGTGTAATGGGACAAGATCAGAGCTGTAACTCAGATGATGAATATATTTGCTGTACAGGATTTTGTGTAATCTCAAAGTCCCTCAACTTAAATACCCTGGTCTCTTCCATTGAAAGATGGACTTGAGTTTACTTAGTTTAAAAATACAGGCTTGCATCTAAGCTTAAGCATGCTGGACTTATGTTTATTTCTTAATTTTAGCACTCTGAGTGATACACCTTTGATCTTCAAGTCCCACTCCTGTTATCAAGAATTCAGGAAAGATTATTTTATGACAGCATGTTATTTCACTTTGACAAGTTCCTTTGGAATATCCCTCTTTTATAACAAGTTCCTAATTAGTGTAAAAAAACTTTCTTTGATTTAAAAACTTATTCTCTCTCTCTCTCTCTCTTTGTTTCAAAAGAGAGAACTCGTTAAAGTCACTTGTTCTTTTTAATACTTCCCACCGACTTCTCAGTTTTTTAAGGAGCTTAAATATGTCTAGAATTTAAGTTTTTTTTTTTAAATTATAGAACAATTGCAATATTTAATTTTTCAAATTTCTATTACCAATTTTATTTCATTATGCAAATTGTTGTATTTGAATATTCATTATGCTTCTTATGGGATTATGTGACTGTCTCCAAATATTTTTTTAACCTCATTATATGTATATATAATCAAAATGTTGTAGAAAATTGGAGAATAATTTTTCCCTCGTATAAATGATACTAGCTGAACTGTGATTTAATTTATCTCTAATTTTATTTCAAGGTAATATGGTTTAAATTATTTGGTGTTATAAATTTGTCATTCCCTAAGCATGATCTTAATGTATGTAATAAGATGCAACACATTATAAAATTGTTCTCTGTGTATAAATTGTAAAACCTAAATCATTCTTAATTAGTTATTTTCTTGACGATAATATGATTTAAACATTTATTAAAGAAGGGTTAAAGTGTCAAATGCAAACAAATTGTTAGATTATAAATGCATATAAAGAACTTTTTCTTTGACTTTATTTCCTATAACTTTGTAAAGAATTTGTCTTCTAGAATTATGATCTAGCATTTAGTAGGATGTTTTGAGTAGTTCCTTCACAATATTGGTTTTATGTGATTTCTGTGCATTTTAACGTGGTTAAGATTTGAATAAGGCTAGTTTTTATTCATAACTATCATTTGTGGTACTTGATGTTATTTAAAGTGTTGTGATTTTATAATGCCACATGATTCAGGTGTTTTAATTGTGATCCTAAACTTTTTTTGTATATGGGTGTTAGTAACATGCAGAACTGTGAAAGAACGCTTGCAAGTTGTGTTAATATCTTATTGAGTTTAAAGTGTTTTTTTTTTTTTTTTTTTTTTTTTTTTTAAGAAAAATATTCGTTTTCCAGAAAATTAATGATTGTGAAAAACAAATTGCAATATTTATAATGTATTATGTTTAGTCTTATCTGAAGGTTGATGTTTCTGTTTTTGGTTGCTTGGAATTTCTCTGTATTGCAATTTTCAGAAAGCATGACTGTTGTAAGTATTGAATTGCTTCAGAACATGCATCAAATTTGCTGTGTTGATTTGTTTGCATACTGTCATTATTCACAAAGATAGTGTATACATTTTCATACGTCTTGGTGGATATGTGTTACGATGTTTTTGTGTTGTGCTTATGTTATACCAACCCTTTTCTGTTATCAATAAAATAGTATAATTAAAATATTGGTGTTCTGTCAAATTATAATTTTTGATGTACAGAAATTGTGTGTGATCACTGGGATTTTCCCCCTCATAAAACTTATTCTGTGAAGCAAGTAATTAATTAATGAAATTTAAATTTGAGTACTTGACTAATATTCTTTAACTTTATCATTGAACTTTAAAATATTAATGAAGGTTATTTCAAGTAATTTAATAAACTTATGTTTTTAAAAAATCATATTAATAATGAAAAATATATATCTATAAAACTACATTATAAAAAATATCATTAAAAGTATATATCAATAAGACTATTTTTATAAAATTACATTTAAAAAGTGTTGAGTCAATAGCCATTGGATAATGTTTGCAGTTAGGCTGTACTGAATAAAATTGTCTTGTATTTTTCTGATAAAATTGTGAATGATATTTAGATCTTTAAAGCAAAAGTAATCTTTAATGCAACACTTTAATTATACAAATCAAGTCTCCATTTCTCGCTGATTGATTTGCCTGCAAATATCCAATGACGTGCTCGAATTCCTACTTATTGGACGATTGTAAAAGAGAATTCTTTTTATATATATTTAAAGAAAAGATTCTAAATACAAAATTAAATCCCATCATGACTTTAATCGTTTTGTTGCGGTGTTTCAGTTTTAATTTTAAAAAATAGTCCCAAAGAAACAGGAACAGAACTTATTTCTTTTTTAAAAATGTTTACGTCGTCATTTTTCATGACTTTTTAAAGTGGAGAAATATCAAGAGTTGATTCCGCTTCGGAAATTGCTTTTCGGTACACTCAAAAGAAAACAGCTTGTTTCACATTGTTTGCAAAAAAATGTTCACTTAAAATTATACAGATTTATTAATTAGGACTGTCTGTAAACATGCATATACGCACACATACAAATATACAATTTTCAACATTTTTTTTTTAACTTGGGAAACTACAAAACAGTTTTTTCCATCAATATACCATTTTTCTTATGATCGCGGTACTTTATATTAAGTAACAGTAAGAAAGTATACTTTCATATTACGTTAAGTATATAGTAAGAAAATAATATTAAAGAAATGGATTTATTTTATTTTGGGAACTTATAATTTCTCTATTATTTACTAAAATCAATATCCATAGGAGAAAGAAAAGGATTCGATAAACGAAGGGAGAAGTACCGTATTCTTAGATAGACATACTTCTTACCACAAGTTTTAATATTTTTTCAATATAACAGTATGGCACGAGACAAAATATTACTCGTGACGAAATATGGACTGCGCGGAAATGCTTTAGACAATGTCAAGGGAAGATAACCGTGCGATCTTAGAACGATCCTAAACTGTCTCGCTCGAATAGCATGCTAGATTGAGATGGACGTACTGTACACTTTAAGGTTGGTTCTAGGGCGGACTGTACCTACCCTCCCCCTCTGTCTAACGTTTCTGCCCGAACAAGGATATTCAAGTTAAAAACGTCATCTTGTTGCACAGATTGACTTGATATCAGTGCCGATTTAAGGTCATTTCGGGCCGTGGGCGCAAAAGATCTACAGGCCCCCTTGGCACTGGAGGATCGAAACTTATAACCAAAAAATCTGGTTAAGTTCAGTTTACCCGGGCCCTTCTGAGACTCCCCCCAAGCGCCCAATGGATAAACCGGCACTGCTCGATACGAATGATATTTACGGCAGAGATGCGTCACCAGGACCGATTGTTTTCTTGAGCACTAGCATACATCAAAACAATCGAGAAAGAACCTCCCGCACCACATGACTCACCTGTAATTTGATACAATTAGTGATAGTAAAGTCCCATATAAATCATTTGACATGTTATTTTATGTAGCAAAAAAAGCATATTAATACATAGCTGGTATTTTCTATCACCCCTCAGAGCTGATACTTGGTACCGGTTGTACCAACCGCACCCGCTTTCCTATATCACTGTTTGCGAGGAATAATACCCTTTAGGTAAATACTAATTGTTAGATTTACAATCTCAAAATACCTGAACGATATTTTTTCTCTGTCCCATGCAGTTTTTTGTCTTTGGTAAATAAGTACAATATCACCCTGGGATACCCTTATATTCTTTCTCTATTGTCGACTTTTCTACTTTTGTCAATCAATATACTTACCTTTCTTTTCTTCCCTCATTCATCTTGCATCTAAATAATTGATTTTAAATAATTTGCATGACATACTTGGTTGTAAATTAATAATATCAAGCGGGGGGCAGAGAGAATTAGTACTGCTTAATCAAATACGGCCCCTGTGCCAATAAAATCAACTAATCTAATCAATTGATTGATTTGAATATCGCTCATGAAAATATTAATGTAAATAAAAGTGTGTATAAACTAGCAAAAATTCACCAAATGGTAGGAAAATAAAATTATGGATATCAGTAGAATTTCTGCAATTTCTTATTTTGAAAAGAAAAAAAAAAGTTTCCTAACAAATGCGGTGAAGAAATAATATAGTCTTAGTTTTCTTGTGTAATTATATGCTTAATTTAATCATCCGAAAGGCATAATTAAAAGGTCTTTTCTTAAAAAATAAAACGTTCTCATATATATATATACAAGGGGTGATCGAATGAAAAGGTACGAAACGACACGGTGGGTACAAATATAGACTTTATTCAAAATATACACCATAGGCCTCAGCACAACGATCCCACTGATGAACAAGCCGCAGGATTCCTTGTTCCCAGAATTCCTGTGGCTGTGACGAGACCCAGTCCTTCACAGTGTCCTTGAGTACGTTGTCCGAGTTGAAGCGCTTTCCTTTCAGGTGTTTCTTCAGTGGACCAAACACATGGAAATCGCAGGGTGACATGTCCGGACTGTAGGATGGATGGTCCAACGTCTCCCATTGGAACTTGTCCAGTTCCATTTGTGTGACTCTGGAGACGTGTGGACGCGCGTTATCATGGAGCAGAACCACACCCTCCGTGAGCAGCCCCGATCTTTTGTTCTTGATGGACCTGCGTAGGCGTCGGAGTGTCTCACAGTACACATCGGAGTTAATGCTTTTTCTGTGCACGAGTAATTCTGTGCTCGCAGCATTTGGACGCCGCTTTTTATAAGAGCCTTTGCTCTCTCCTGCGCATGCGGGCACCCGCGCATGATCCGATCCCAGTCAGAGTCTCCAATGGCATCCCGAGATGTCTCGCTACATTCTCCCTTGGCGGAATATGCAAATATTTAACTGTTTCATTTTTATGTCGTTTCGTACCTTTTCATTTGATCACCCCTTGTATATATATATGGGAGTTATTCCTGTTTGTGTAACACAAAAATGACTAATTCGAATTTCTAATGAAATAATTAAAATTCCTGTTTAAAAAAACAGGATTTTTAATTATTTCATCATATTAGTTGAATATTGAATCATATTAGTTGTAATTCTTTCAATATTTTTTTTCTCTTTCGTTATTTCTTTGAATTTGTATATTTTTAAGTTTTTTTTCAATCAAATGCGCATTTTAATGTTCAAGAAATTTGGTTGTGTCATCGTCAATTATTATTTTTTTCTGAAGAAATAATTAGAAAATTGTGTTATTATAACTGGTTTTATATAATATTGATGGGGGTATATATATAATGATTTTTCCTTTTCCTCTCCAATGCTTTAGAAAACTTTAATTTATGCAGTTTTTTTTTTTTTAATTTATTAAAAACAGCATGAAATATTTTCCCCCTATGATAAATATTTTTAAGAAAAATTTCAATAATAAGGAAATAACTTTTTATCACATTTTAATATTTCTATAGTATGAACAAAGAACTGTGTTTTGACTTTAAATTTATCAACTCTTTTGCCAAGACATGCTTTTCGTGTATATCCTGAGTACGAAATATTTTAAATTATTTAAAAGAAATCTATATATATAGTAGAATTTTTCAATTTATATTATTTGTTCAAATACTAATAATTCCGATTTAGGTGTTTATGTTGTATTTATGACTAAATATAAAATGAAATATTTAGGAAAAATTTGAGTTTTCATTGAAATAAAATTGTTCATGATAACGAATCTAAGTATTATTTTGTATTTGAATTTTAAATAATACGCAATCTATTACTTGCATTGTAAATAAATAATTTCGTGTAATTTTATTTCAAAACTTATAATTTCATAATTATTTTTGTTGACGTAAATGAATAATAAATGTCTTTACAAGAGAAATATGAGGTAGACCTTCAAGCAAATTTATATAAGGCAGTTTACTTTCTTTTATCAATTCAATGGATGTTTGTGTATATGACCTCGCTTCACTCCAACACCGTTCACCCGATTACTATGAAAAGGGCATATATATGCAATTTTTGTGGAGAAGGGTTTTGTGCTATCATCTTTATTGCAGCTTTCCACCAGATGGCGCTACAGCATATCAACTTCTGCACCGTTCAACCAATCGCCATGTTGCCAACATGGTCGCCAAAAATGATGTCAACTTCGCTCTATCGCCAACATTTCGCTATGTTTCCATTGAATCTCCATTAAAATGTAAGGAATGCTCGCGAATATCACAATTTTAACATGAAATAAATACAACAGAAATTAATATTAACGTATTACACATCCAGTTATAAATTATTTATTCTATTTTAAACGTTCATGACACAAAATTTGTAACAATGTGTTATTTTTGCTGAGCAGAGATCAGCTCAGGTGTTTTCAAAAATCGACCCTCAAGAGAGTTACGGGGCGTTATAAATAAAAAACATATTTTTTATCAGCTATTAAATCTGCAAAATTTAAATTTAACAAATGATTTTTTTTTTTTTTTTTTTTTTTTTTTGTTCAGCTGAGACATACAAAAGCTTTTTTGTTTAATTTGCAATTCACGTAAAATAAACTCATTAAAAATTTATTTATCCGTCACACACACAATCTATATTGCTTAATTTTTCAATTCACCTGTGCGAAGAACGGGTATACCAGCTAGTTATCTATAAAAATTAATATATCTATAAAAGTAGTTAAAAATCTACCATAGTATATAATATATAGAATACATGTTTTTATACAAATTTATTTATAAATAATTATATAATTTTCTTAAGATATTACAATTTTCATTGAGACTTACAGAAAGTTTTTTTCCTTTAATTAAAATTCTCTTTCACACAGTTTTTTTTTTTTTTTTTTTGAAATTTATAATTATTTTTTGCAAATATGCATCAAAGTTCTATAATGTTTCTCTTGCATGATTGTTCGAGTTATCTGAGTTGTTAAGGGGGATAATTGATTACTTATTTAACAATTAACATTCAAACATATATGCATATACATATATCCTTTAAAAAATTATATTAGTCTAATTGGGGTTTTTTTTTTTTTTTTCATTTATTGATAAAGTCCTTATATTTTTGCGAATCTTTTGATTGTTCAATATACTGATGAATTAATTTTGAGTGAGACATCTGATTCACAGCCCCATTCAGCAGAATGTGAGTAGCATTTCTGAAAATAACTTGAATAGCAAATTTGAAATGTGTCCATCCGTCAATTTTTTCATGCATTGCACTAGGCGATTTATTACTTTGAATTCCGTCTGAAATGATCTGATTGTTGAAAAGAAGCTTATCTGCAATCATATTGAAGTGTTTTGCATATTCATATTTATTATTTTTATTATAATTGTATAAATTATTATCACTGGAAACAAATTGAAACAAATTTAGTCCGTTATTCTCATTATATATCTTGACAGATTTGCTATTTTTTGAATCATGGGAGTTTTTATTTTGATTTTTTGCATCGTATTGTAAGATTTGACCGCCATTGCATTTATATTTATTAGGTACCAAGAGAAAATTTGGAAAGCTTTCTAATATTTTTCTGTTTTTCTTATCTTCAAAAATTTTAGCAAGCATTTTCTTATCTTGTAATTTTTGTTTTGTTATATTATTAGTTAATTTCAAATATTCATCGATAAAGCAATCATTCTTATGCAATCTTGTAAATTTCCAAATCTGTTTATGAGCAGAATACATTTCTGGAGCATCATCACACTTTTTAATGTTTCGCAATTGGTGCTTTAAAGCTGTAAAGTGATTGATTTTTGCCCTTACTTTATTCAATTGCTTCCTTCTGATTTTATTTATTGACATTTTCCACTTAACATTACGTACACTTGGATCATTAAGATGATCCCATTGTGAATTACAGCATTGTCTTGAATATGTTTCTTTTTTGTTTTCAACGTATTCATTACTATAATTAAAATAATTGCTTTTATTTGTATGTAAAATATTTTGATGGTTGCTATAACTGAAAAATGATGCACTCTTTAAATTGAATGGTTTGAAAGAATCTGAAAAATTTAAGCATGTTTGTCTAATTCCATTCTTTAAAATTCTTGCTCCTTGCAGCTGCAGAGATTTTTCAATCTCTTTTCTAAATTCAAATTCTGCATTGTAAATGTTCTGCTTTAACTTTTGAACTGGAGTTTCTTGAGTGTAATTAAGTAAATTATGTTTTGACAAAAGTACAGATGATGCCTCCTTTCTTAATTTCTGTGTACATGGAGATTGCCAATTATTTTGAAATCCTGGCGGTATTCTTTTAAGCTGAGTTAGCTGATTCATTTCTACCATTTTCTTCAACTCTGGAGACAGAATAGGTAACTGCTTTAACTGTAGAGTTTTAGATATAGCAACATGTAATAAGCTATTTTGCATGTTTGAAAGATCAGATTTCATATTCTTTATTGATGATTTATTATGTCCCATACTGTGTTGAGATACTTCAGGTATCAGATATTGATGTTTATTTGCAAAATTTCTATTTGTTACATTTTGGAGAATTCGATTTTTGCTCATTTCTCTCAAACTATGTTCATTTTGCTGAGTCGCCGCTTTATCACTGTTAGTTAAAGTTTGAGGTAAATGTGCTGTTGACATTGTCATTATATTTCCGTGTCCACCATATTTATGATTTATAGCTGGTGGATTTATCTGTGATTGAAGAATGGTTGAAGTTCCTGTTTGTAGAGGAAGATTAATTTGTGACTGATTGTAATACCTGTTGATGAAGAAAACTTGATGCCCTGTAGATGTCGATGACTGACATGTCGAGTTTTGGAGCTAAAAAAGAAAAGTAAGAGAGATTAGGCGTATTTTATTAGTTACATTAATACAGAAACAATGATCTTCAAATTATTTATTCAGGACTTTCATTGTTATCATAATTTTAATAATTTATATTTGCAACAAAATTTCTTGGAGAGTTGTATCTGTGAAGGAAACACATCCTCATCGGATAAGAAACTATCAATAATTGGTACAAAAAAAGTAACTTTATTCAAAATATTAATGAGTTTTTTTATTCTATCAATCGAATGTTATACAAGTAGTTTTCAATTCACCCATACGAGTATATTCAAATTAAAATAGTTTAATGTGCACAATAAAAAAGGCATATATTTATTGTTTATTATATAGCGTTTTAGATTGATTATTGCTTATCTGTCAGGTGTACGACAGGGATATTCTCTCCTCTTTTTACTCTTTAATAGAGATAATTGTTCGAGATTCAAACATCAACAGCAGTGGCCATGTTCTTTCGAAATCAGTATAACTACTCGCTTATGCTGATGGCATTGGTGTAATTGCTCGATCTCATCCTGCCTTGTGAAAGAGACTTTCTTACCCTTGAAGTAGTGGCAAGACGAATGGGCTTAGTTTTAAGTAAAGATAAAACAAAATGCATGTTATTCTCAAGAACCAGAGAACCAGACCCCTATCTTGAAACAGGTTATTATAAATTTGAAACAGTAAAGAGTTTTACTGACTTGGGTTCAGTTACTACTAATGATAACAGAATATCTCCTGAAATAACAAATCGGCTGTATCTGGCAAATAGGGCTGTCTATGGGTTAAACAAGATTTTATTAAATCCAAATTCCTTTCTAGAAAGACAATATGAAATATTAGTCAGACCTGTCTTCATATGCATCCGAAACTTGTCCAATGACAAAACTAGAGAAAAACACAATCGTAATTTTTGAAAGGAAGATTCTACGGAGAATATACTTGGTGGTATAGATGAAAACGGTAATTGGAGAAGGAGATTCAATTTTTTGAACTATACAGGATATACACACAAACAACCTGACATTATTAAATACATTAAAATAAAGAGAATAAACTATATGGTCCATGTGATGATGCATTATGATAACACAATAAAATAAATTAAATGTAAAAAAACTTTTTAAGTACAAGCTTTTATTTAAACGCGCTAAAAAGAATAAATAAACTTTTCCTTTAAAACTTTTTTTACTATCAACTTATAACGTCATTACACAATTTATATGATATAAAAGCTTGTCGCAATATTTAAGTACTCATATTTACTTAGTTTGAATTTTAAAAAACCAAAATCAATCAGGTCAAGTTATTTATTTTACTTGTTTATCTACACAGGTATATCTCGCGACAAGCTTTTATATCATATAAATTGTGTAATGACGTTATAAGTTGATAGTTAAAAAAAGTTTTAAAGGAAAAGTTTATTTATTCTTTTTAGCGCGTTTAAATAAAAGCTTGTACTTAAAAAAGTTTTTTTACATTTAATTTATTTTTTACTTTTTAGTTATCGCTGGACAGGTTTCTCAGCCTGTTCAACTCATTGAACGCTGGTTCGCCATCCCTGGTTTAGCTGAATTAATTCTCAAAAAATGGTATTAGACTAAAAACACAATTTTTTTAAATCCGTAGTTTTTAAGCAATTTTTTCAATCTTCGTGCAGATTTTGGGTAACATTGTTCTACACACGAAAAAAAAAGGTTTAGTGAGATTATCTTCATAAATGACAAAGTTATTAAATGTTTAATTAAAATTTTGACTATTTTTGAAAACTTAAAGGATATGTTATTTATTTGAAATATTTTGAAGATAAGGGATATATTTCTCTAACATATTAGAAGAAAATTTTAGTTGTTTATTAAAAAAACTTCAAAAGGCATTTAAATATTTGTATTAATCAATAAAATGCTTAAGACTCAAAACGCATTTTGTAATCAAAAAAAGAAAGTTTTATCAAATAATGATAATTTTTTGCTGCACATTGAATATCTTCTACGTAAGAATCTATTTTTTTTTAATTGCTCAGATCATCTTTAGAAACTTGATTTTTGAAAAAATCAATAATTAAATTCAAATAAAATTAACAGATTCTATTTGTAATTAAATTTAAGAACACACGTCGAAGTGTGTGTTTAGATTACTGGTGATAAAATGAGGTATATTTAAATTACTTGTAGGCTTAAAATTAGAAAATTTCCTTAAAAAATTCCTTCATTTTATTATAAAATTATTTTTTTTAATCGAAAATATATTGCATTTCTAGATAATATTTTTTTCTTGTTGTTTTCCTAGCAGATTCCTTTTGATGGGTAAGATGCATAAAAAAACGATCTTTCCGATTCTGTAATTATTTTTTCTCTGAGTTTCATAGATTAAAGTTAGATAAATTATTTAAAGAATTTCTTCAATACTCCATCTCAGTTTAACTTGGCAGCGTTGAGAAAGGTATACAATGTACCAATCTACTTGAAAAATAGCTCTACTTTTTTGTTTTGAATTTAAATCCAAGAAAATAGATAGAAATTTGTAAAAAAATTGCATACGTTGTAGAAATTAGATTATTTTTACGTTGTAGAAATGTAATTATTTTTTAGACAAATTTAATTATTACTGTCAATAGCGCAACGTTATGAAATTCCAGTTTGGCTGAAACCGATTTTCGACGCCAACTTTTGTCATTGTTGTAACAATAAAATTATTACAACAATGCAGATATATCCAAGTTGGCGCCCAAAACTAGTTAAACGTTTTTAATTAATATCTTTTTAATTAATTGCAATATCGGAATATAAATGGTCAAAACATGCATTGTCATCCAAACTAAACGTGTATACTAAATTTCAGCTCAATGGGAGGAAGATATCAGCTTCAAATTGAGTTGCAAGATTCCACCCGAACAAATTACATACATACATACATACATACATACATACATACATACATACATACATACATACAGTACATACATACATACATACATACATACATACATACATACATACATACATACATACATACATACATACATACATACATACATACATACATACATACATACATACATACATACATACATACATACATACATACATACAATACATACATACATACATACATACATACATACATACATACATACATACATACATACATACATACATACATTGTAAGTTAAATAAAAGCTTTTAATTAAAAAGGTATTGCTTTTTAAAACGACTGGAATCTGAAGGCGAGGAAGCCCGAGGTTGAGATGGGCTGATTTTCTCGCAGTTAATGAAAAGAACTGGAAATCAAAGATTGATCAGAAGTCGCTATGGAGAAATCTTCAGAGGGAAGCACTAGCTCATAACTGGGCTGCTTAGTCATTTATGATTATGATGATTGCTTATCTCTCATTTAATGTACTAAGATTGAACGTTGGATGTAAAGGTTGAGTGCGTATGCCGGTTCCAAGAACAACAAGCCTCATAAGAAGATGGATGGGTGAATCCTCACCAATCACCAAGGTAAGGACTATTAGAGTCTGCACTTGTTCTCCAAGTAGAAAGTGTGGCATGCCTCGGCACCCACCTGATTCGTCTTAACTGGAACCAACTTGCAAGCAGAGAGAAATGAACTGATATGAACGGACACTCAAAAAACCTCTTTTTTCGGACACTTGCACTCACTTCTCTCTCTGACTCGCTCGAGAAAAGACGTGCTTTGCCTTTATTCAATTTCCATGTTAATTAGTAATTATTATAATATTCTAATGCTGTAAATTAAATATATGTTTAACCTTTTTTTAGCATTCATTTTACTATTTATATGGCGTGGAATAAACCTTAAATAGATACTCACTTCCCGCCATAGAAAGCAGGTCAATCTTTTAAATATGTTTTTCTTCGGTATAAAAGACAGGGGCGTAGCTAGCTACCAGCGTCCCCAACATGTGTAAGGAAAAAAAATATAAAAGAATAGATAAAATGCCAAGGGGCTCCAAAAGAGCCTACAGAGAATTTTGATAAAAGGTCCCATCAAGACTAGCTACGCCAGTTATAAAAGACATGATATCTTAGGACCTTACAGTATTGAAAGCAACAGCGATATGTTGGTTTGGATGTGGTTTCTATTCCCGAATCTATGTGATGTTTAAGATGAACAAATTCCAAGTCAGGAAAATGCTTCATTGGAGATTACTGCAAATATACCTATCTATTGCTTTTTAATGACGTTTACTTCACAAAGAGACTCACTTAATAAAATAATGATAATAGCATCTGATTAAATGGAATTTTAGAACGAAACAAGTAGAAAGTACTATTCAAATTCAACTGAGCAATCAATCAATTACTTACTTGTTGCTGGATTCCATTCGCTAAAAGCCAGACGCTAGAATAGTTCCTAGGTACCGTCATTCTAAATCTGTCGTGACTATAGCTTTGCAGTGGTTGATGATAAGATGGCAGGTAAAAAGGTTGAGTTTGAGCTGAGAGTGAATGTAAAGTGGATGGTAGAGGTGGTGGTGGAATATGCAAAGGTGGTGGAAACGTCAAATGAGGAGGTGGTACTGATAGAATTTGCTTGGATAAAATGTGTTGATCTGATTGATTAATGTAAACCTGACAATTATTTGAGATATTGGCATTTGCTTCGGTGGAAATATCTGTTCTGCGTGGAAATAATGTTCTGGTCCATTCCCCATGCGCTTCAGGAAAATAATTTTTGGAGGCACTCTTGGAAGTCGTCATTTCATCTGCAGTGATAATTTCTGCCAGATAAACAAAAAAGTTTCAATTGATCTCACACAAAGTAATAATTTTTTCAAACAAAAATGCGTGTACCAAAAGAAAAAGGGGGGGGGGCGAAAGTGGAAAAGGGGATGTTCAACCACAAGGAGCCCATCCCTCACCCACTTTTTTTAAAAAATTCTTTACTTTAAGGTTATTTCACTTAAAATTCTTTAAGACTTAAACTTCTTGTTAATTGTTACACATACATTATATACTTGTAGCTGTATTTATTATTATTATTATGGTGTCGAAAAGTGAAATTAAAATTGTGAAAACATCATGAACTTTGGAAAATTAAGAAAATTTCTCAAAACGTAGTTGATATAAATAAATACTATATTTTTTGGATCGATATAACTTTGAAAGGAGTGGGTTTAATTATTTTTAATTGGAATTAATGCTTTTCAGTCCTATTTTCAAAAATTCGCTAAAGGTCAACTATTTAGTTTGCCTTTTCAAAACAAAGGCAATCTTTTTTTAAAAAAACTTGGGTTTCTCAGATAGGGAGATAGGGCTAGAACTGTAACTCTGCAACGCTTTTGAGAACTAGGCCCTTAAAATGTACCAAAAATACACAAGAACGACAGTTTCTTAAACTCAGCTTTGAATTTTAAGAATATCGAAAAACTCGCTGCCACACAGATACCCATTATAATCATCCACAGTTTTAATATACCAAATTGCATGCGTTTGGACCTTTCCGTCATTATTCTTCTCAATACATAGGCACTTAACATTTTTTTTTAGTGTAACGTGGATTTCTCTTTCTATCTGAAAGCTTTTATTTTACCTGCTTTGTCCGAAGAGCACCCATCGACATAGTTAATTAGTGATCCAATTAATTCTTTCGCTTCATCTTCAGATATTTCGATGTCATCTGTTATAGTAGATTCCGTTCTAAGAAAAAATTGGATTGAAACTTTATTATTAACAATTTTTAAGAAATGCTAAAACGAATAATTATTTTTAGTACTCCTTATAATTTTCATTTTAAACTACAGAATGTTGAATATTTCTGTTTTATATTTTTCTCTGTTATTCTACTTTTCCTTTTTTTATGCAAGAAAAAATGAAAGACTAATATATATCTGTTACCTTTCTAAAAGGTTCTTATTGATTATACCACCGTTTCTCAAACTGTGGGGCACGCCCAAATTGAGGGCGTGATAATTCTACGAGGGGGCCGCGAGCATATTAAAAAGTCGGATACAAAATATTATTTTTAAAAAATTATTAATTTACTGAAAATAAATAAACAATACATTCTAACATAATAAAAAATAAATTCACATTTACATTGATATAATATACTTATAAATGCATCAGTACTGAGCAATGTATTTTATAATTAATTTAACAATGCTAAATTAAAAACAAGTTTAATAATTGCCAGTAACCCCATAGGCTCTTCAGATATAAAATTATATGCAAAAATTAACACTTATCTTGATAATTTGTACGGTTTATATAATTAATCCCTTAACTGCTGATTAAAAGTTACATGATTTGCTCCTCAATGCCACCGTTTTCTACGTAGGTGCGCATTTGTTATATTTAAGGGGGGGGTGAGAAATAAACAAGCAAATCCTCTGAAATAAGTAAATCCTTCTCAAACACTGTCAAGGTCCGTTTATTACATTCCAAGGCATTCGGAATAATTTTATGAATAGCAGTGCACAGAAAAGTCGTACTTCAGAAAGACGTATATATATACGTCCGAGGCAGTTAACACTTTGGCTGAGCGAGAAATTTATATACGCCGTTGGCAGTTAAGTGGTTTAAGTTGCATAGTAACTTTAGCGTCATTGTATAGCATTATTGAATTCAAAACAATGTTATTGTATGGAGAGGGGCGATGAAAATTATGATTGAATATTGGGTCATAAATATTGAAAGTTTTAAAAGCCCTGGATTATACCCAATCATATATTTTGTTTGAGAACCTTCAGAGCATCATTTTTATGTATACTCTTTGTACTAATGGTAATCGATAAGTACTGCAATTCTTTTCATGAAAGCTGATTGTGTGTGTTAAACGCGTATTAATAAAATTATGTTCTAAATTTTCTCAACTTAAACCCCAAAAGAAAATTATACTTCCAAAGCAAACTTTTTATTAGGAAAAGAACTTTGAATTTTATTTTACTGACAACTTTTTGTTTAAAAAGAAAAGATATATTTATATAACTTTTTAAAGTTATAATATTACACCCAAACACTTTTCTTGTATACAAAGAAGAAATAGAAATGAAAAAGTAATTGTTGCAAATGACAATTCTAGCAGAACATGACGAATGTAGAGTTGACATCAGGCCTTACTCTATGGGGAAATAAGGTTTCCGTTTGAAGGGGTTATTTTGAAGTGAAAAATTGACACCGTTTCTGCTACATTTGAAAAGTATTAGAAAAATGTTAATCTACAGAGAAAGCATTGATTTCGCCCCCTCCCCCTCGCACTTTTACTGTAGTAAGTTTAAATTATTCTGGTGTTTTTCTTCGATTCCTAGGAATAGCCAAACTTCACACAAAATTTGAGGCAGCACCGTTTTTCAAATTTCTCTGCATTTGTAACAAAATACTAAGTCAGCACATCAGATCTTTTTAAGTTAATTCGAAAAAATATAAAGTTGACGTCTTTTTTATTTTTAAATTTAGAAAGAGAGTATAAAGATATTTATAATTTATTAAATGACTTTGAACGATTGTTGTAATTCCAATCATTTGTATATAATACTAAATATAAGAGATATAATCTTATCAAATGCGAAATTTTCAAGGGTCCATGGTTGAAAGTCCCCCAATTCGCATCATACATCAAGACAACATCAATTAATTCTTCTGATTTTGTTAACAAAAAACAGTAAAAAATAAATCATTGACTTAATAATTAGCATTAATTAATAAAATAAATTGTTTACAAGTACTTAATTAAATTTTTCGTTATATCTATATGTAGAATTATCATCAATCAAAAAAAATCAAGGGCTTTGGGGATGTCCGGACCCCCAGGACACCCCCCTTGTGTGTGCGCGACTGTGAATCTTATACTTATAAAAAATATTTAGCCAAAATATTATATTTATAAGAGGGGGTTATTTGAAATTGAATAAAACTCTTAGTAAGAAAAGAGAATGAAATCTATAAAAGTACCCACACCAAATGGAAATTTCAAGATATTTAAACCTACATTTCCTCCTGTTATAATTTCCTCCTAAAATCATAGCTTTTTTTCAAAAGAATGTTCAGTTTTTAGTTATTTATAAAAGTATTCAACAAAAAAAATATTTTTTCTTTCTACAAATCAAAAGAAATATTTCTAATTTAAGAAGACTACAAATCCACAATAAATTAATAAATATTTTACTCGGTTTTTTGCCTTTGGCGTCGAAGGAAATTTGTTGCTCCAATCCAAAAATCAAAACCCAAAGAACTACTATTCTTCGAAAAAATTCTTTCTTGTCTCTCATTTATGAAATTTTTTGTCCATAACTTCTTAATTTGTGGAGATGACAGCTTTAGCCATAGAATATCCTCTTGCTCTGAATCTAAATTCAAAGTGTCTTTCAAATATGGTTGAGGTATTGATAACAATTCTAACATAGTTACTGGTTCTTTGAGCAACTAAATGAAAAGAAACATAAAAAAATTATATTCAATAAAAAGAAAATTCTCACAATATTCAGAGCATTCACCTTAGAAGAATTTCTCAATTGAACAGGATGATCTTTTTAATTTTGTAAGAACGTTTGCTGGAAGAGCTTTGAGTTTTGAGTATACAAATAGTTGCTGTTACCTTTTAATTCCAAGCTCGAGGTACAGAATTTTTCCCCATAAAATGGAATATTTATTTTAGTGTTGTATAATAATTTTAATGACATATATACAAATAATATAACATAAATCAAAAATACACACAATAGATTTTTTATACATCTTTTCTAGAATGCTTGGCTTTTAAGTTTTCTCCTCAATATATTTCTTGGTCATAACTTCCCTCACATCATCATATCATGACTAACGTGACCGCAAATTATGTTTTTAGATAATCTGAGCTCAGTATGATTAAACCAAAATCAATCATCCCTAAAAGAATTGAATCTGAGAATCAATATTCCTCAAAAACCTTATTAAAAAATCGTCATCGATTCAAAATTATTAATAAAAATATTTTTAAAACTTAAAAATCATTAGTACTTTATTTTATCTCAAATCTCTTTTTTGATTTTTAATAATTTGTATGTGTTTTAAAATCTAAGAAACTGAATATAACGTGTTTGCTTCCCACATTACTTTACATGTTAAAAAGTTCAAAATTTATAAAAATTGTTTTAAAAAAATTTAGCGAAATGTGTAAAGTGAGAGAGTGAATATTTACGTCGCACTACACGAGGAGCTACACGAGGGCTTATGAC
This sequence comes from Trichonephila clavata, assembly GCA_019973975.1. Taxonomy (NCBI): domain Eukaryota; kingdom Metazoa; phylum Arthropoda; class Arachnida; order Araneae; family Nephilidae; genus Trichonephila; species Trichonephila clavata. Next base: position 62,567 of record BMAO01014865.1, on the reverse strand, counting down.
GACGGACCTCGTAATTTTCATGTTTAAGTGACGAGAATGATACCTGAACTGACATAACCCTCTCCTAACCACCACACCAACGGGAGGACGTTTGAGCTCTCTACAGATTTAACGTGTACTGCTCGCCACCACGGCAAGTCTTCAGTGGTACTAGGTTCGAACTCATGACACCGCGGCCATGAGTCCGTTACCTTGACTACTAGGTTTCCGCGGCATCAGTGGAGTGTGTAAGAGGAAAGGAAGTTTGACAAATGGTATTCTATATATAACACCAAAACAAATATAAACTGAAAAACTAAACATGAAAGCATCAGTTTGTACTAACTTGTTCACTCATATCTTAACATACTTTTATACTTACATTCAGAATATTATTTAAATTTTGAAAGATCGTTTTTCATTCTTCCTTTCAAATGAGTTTCAAAACATAGGAATCTCTAGGTGGAGTAGTTTGTTTCAATATAACAGTTAATTTCAACCTTTATAGGCTTTGAGCTCAGTGACCAAGCGATGTATCCCTGTTGCGACAGACAAATTTTGTCTTAAAAAGCAGTTTTCCATTTAGAAGGTAGCCAATTGAAAATTTCTAAATATCGAACAATGCTTTAAAAACAGCTAGACAGCTAAAATTTGGTTTTTGAGAAGGAAATGTGAATCCATAGCTATAACAATAAAGTACAGTCGACTTTCGATAATTCGAAGTTGAAGGGACCAATGAAAAACTTCGAATTATCAAGAGGGTAGGAAAAAAACTCCCCAAAATACACGAAGATAATTTTTTTTCCTAACACATTTAAATTTGAAGCTGCGGCGGTGTCCATCAACGACCCATTTCCCGTCGGGAACGAGTGATGTCTCGACGGTCAAGCAGTTTCTTGTGGAAAAGTATCCCAGGGTGGACACCCCGGCGCTGATGTCCTAAGGGAAGTCAACCTCTGATCTTCCTTGATCTAGCCAACAGTAAGGGCCGACGAGTTCCCATGCCAAGCCGCCGGTTTCAAAGTACACGCGCGAAGGGGGACTTTGGACCAATAGAAGAACGGTTTCACCGAATACGCACAAACAGAAGTGAATACACATCAGTGTCACTTGCGTGGGTGGGACGTATTCCACCTTTAAAGAGACCCTGGAATACCGAAAGCAGAGAGACACCAACGCAGACACATGATCTAACTTCAACAGTATCTCTAATTCCAGCCAGCACCTGCGCCCCAGCATTTTTCCAGCTCTCGTTTAACACAGCCTTCATCAGGAGCAAACACCGGTGCACAACACAGAACTGCCTGTAACAGAACATTATCCCACCGGCATAGACCCACGGCAAAGCTATGCAATAAAACAACAATTGTACATCTGTATAGAATTATTTTAAAGTATTTTTAAGTACATATTATACAATATAAATACACTGCTGGCCACCGTAAATGTACTCAAGGAAGCACTCAAATAACATGAAATTTACAATATGCATTAGCGGAGGTGAGATATGCAAATGATTAGAATTTCAGCGCAGACACACATCACGCACGCTTGTGGCGCCACCTCAAAGCGCTATTTAAGGCTTGGAGATTTCGACGATTTCAAGCTCGGCAATTTTGTTTTCTTGTGTTTTTTTTCAAAAAACGACCAGTTATGTCTCGAAAAAAACAGCGATCAGCTTTTGATCAAGTATCCGAGTTCGACAGAGAAAGGATAGTGACCTTCCGAGATTGTGGATTATCTTTCAGGGAAATCGAAAAACGTGTTGGACGAAACCAAACAACTGTAATGCGGATATGTTACCGTTGGATGCAGGAGGGTACGACGGACCGACGTGGTCGGTCGCATCCAACTCAGTGCACCACTTCACGTGAGGACAGGCAAATTGTGCGCATGGCAGTGACGGATTGCTCAGTCACATCACGAACCATAGCACAACACACTGATTCTATAACGCATCATTCAGTGTCTGCGCGTACCATTCGACGCCGTTTACAGCAGAGTGGTCTGTCCTCAAGACGTCCATTGCTTGGTCTACCCTTGACGCAGAACCACAGACGTCTCCGCCGCCAATGCTGCGATGAAAGAAGGATGTGGGTGGCAGAATGGAATGAAGTTGTCTTTAATGACGTGTTACGCATCTGTCTGGAACACCACGATGGTCGGATTTGAGTCTGGAAACACCGTGGAGAGAGGATGCTGAACAGCTGCGTTATGCACCGCTACACCGGTCCTGCAGCGGGTATTATGGTATGGGGCGGTATTGGATATCACTCTCGCACTCCTCTAGTACGCATTGCCGGTACTTTAAACAGCTAGCATTACGTCTCCCAGGTGTTGGAGCCAGTTCTCCTTCCTTACCTTCAGGGCTTGGTCACAGCCATTTTTCAACAGGATAGCGCGTGACCACACGTGACACGCATTTTCCAAAGGTTCTTCGTCAATCACCAGATTGAATTGCTTCCCTGGCCGGCTCTCTCTCCGGATCTTTCGCTGATAGAAAACATGTGGTCCATGGTTGCTCAACGATTGACACAGATTACAACCCCAGCTGCCACACCAGATCAACTTTGGACACGTGTGGAAGCTGCTTGGTCTGCTGTACCCCAAGAACACATCCAAAGTCTCTTTGAATCAATGCTGAGGCGTGTGGCAGCGGTAATCTCCAACAATGGCGGCTACTCTGGCTACTGATTCTGGCAGGAACCACATTTCACAGAAGTCTATAAATTTAATCATTTGATACTTGGTCAACATGTTATCAACAAATAAATTTTGTTGTGCTATCTCTTGTCTTTCTTGGTGTTGCATTTACGGTGGCCAGCAGTGTATTGCATAGAAGTTTAAAGTCCTGTATTAAAAGAATGCATTCAATATAAGCATACGTAATCCTACGCATTTCTTCTTCACAATAGCGGACCATCCTTTCTGAACACATGTAGCAAGGCCATGTGTTAAACGAAAGTTTAGGACGACTAACAACAGGTGTGGTTGGTCTATTGTCCACTTGAAAAAGGAAAGCAATAAAAGTGTCTTTTTGCTTGAGGAAACAGAAAACAAAAAGAAGGGGTAGCAGAAAGATGGTCATTAAAGGGTCTACGTTACAGGGGAGACACTCAGAGATAATACAACGCAAAACTTGTAGGCTCCAATCTGTTTGCTACAGGACTGTACGTGATAGGGAGTGTTCGAATTGTCGAGAGTTTAACTTCAAATTATCGCGTATTGTAGTCTGGCCAGTCACAGGTTTTACTTCGAACTATTGAGTGTACCAAAATGTATTGTTTAAATTCGAAATATCAAGAGTTTTTCTAGGGACTGAGCATATACTTCGAATTATTGAGAGGTTTGTATTATCGAAGGTTTGAATTATCGAGTGTCGACTGTATATGTATAAAAATCAAACTTTATGTTTGTTTCGGAAACAGCAAGGGCTTAACTACCGCCATATCAGTCTTATCAATGATCCGGATCCCCAAAATATGTAAGTAAAAAATCGTAAAATGTTAAGAGGTCCCCCCAAAAAAGGCATTCAAGAAATTTTAATACAGAACCCAACCAGGACTAGCTACGCCAGTGGGAATCAGTCTCTTAGAAGTTGATAAAATATATATACCTACGCTACCCGGCATAGAAAACGCAAAACTATGTCGATCGTATAAATACGGATAATTTGGGAAGTGCGCTGCTAAATACATCATGCAGAGATGATCTGAATGACAAGATGGTCTCTAAGGAAAGAAATAGAATGGGATAAAAGGGAAAAAAAGTGGAACGTCACAAATATCGTTGTCTAGGAAATCTAAAATGTTTACATTTCTCATTCTGTTTAGGCAATTAATTATTCTTCGATCAAACGTGGAAACGTGCTGTAATAACTTTTGTATTCTTGTTAGAGGCATATTAAAGTTACCTAAGCCAAATAAGACGACAAAAAGGAATTCCAGTATTTCAAAGCGACATTCTGCTTTTATATATAGTAAAAAACTGCTCAACTATGTATTTCATAATATATATATATATATGATCACGCACAATAAAACTTAACCGCGCGCTTTGGATGCTTCATTTATGGTACGGACTCGATTCATCTGACGTCATAATCACATAACAGTGCGCTAAACAAATAGCCATGTGTTTTCATTCGTGTTTAATTCGACTGAGTATTTTGGCGGCATTTTCGGATTTGAACTTACTATCATGTAACAAAATGAAATCCTTTTTTTCCTTTAACTTAAAAAAACAATACAATTTTTTTATTTTCATACGACACTGATAGCTTTTTAAATATTTTTTTTATTTCACATTAATGTTTCTGTCGGAAACCTATCGTTAAATTGTGTTACTTGGCAATCGATTCCGGTAGCCAAAAAAATTTACACATTTAAGCCTTAGCCCTTTAACAATTAATTTTTAAGTATAAAGGGGGGATTTTGTTCAATTGAACGATCTATAATTTTTTTTAAACACAATGTAGATGGTAAACTAATTACTAAACCTAAAAGTATACAAAAACACAAGACACGAAGTCAAAGAACAGAAGTATATATATAAACTAAGCTTAAATCTCTCTCTCTCTCTAATACTGTAAACTAAAACTATGCATACGTATTTAATAACTATACCAAAAGCAAAAGACTAGAAAATATGTTAAAAATATTTATACTAAAAAACTGTAAAAATTTTAAAATTTGAATGTAAGCAAAATTGACGGTTAGGACAAATTCATAAGTGTAATACGATTAGCTGTTATTGTTTATTTGATAATCACGTGGCAATCGCTAAACGATCACAGCTTTCTCTTGGGATGAATCGATCCCATTGCGTTTGAGGGTTCATAAAAGTTTCGCGCATCAATTTAATTTACTAAAAAATTCATACATTCTCTTTTTAATAAAAAAAAAATGGATTATAAATTTGTCCGACTTTGCAGAATTTACTCCAATAATTATTAAAACCGTACCTGCTTGTAATCAGTGATAAATGATACATCTGTTTCCATCAGTTTCAGTAGAGACACATTACATTTGATTGCTGAAAGAAATTTGTTGCATATTTTCAGAAGTATATCTGTCCATACATCGAAGGACTTTTCTTCAGAAATCGAGCGTTTCACGACGAATAAAAGAGTTTTCCATTTTTGTATCCATTCTTCAAGTTCCAGAGGAAGGGATCTAGATTTTTATGAATAAGAAATAAGATCAACTAACTATGCTAATGCAATTATCCCATTTATATATTATATTTTATTAATATAACGCATCCCATTAATAAAAATTAATTGATATGCGTAATATTAACATACAAACCTGATAATACTTGGCACGCTTTTATACTGTTGCCTATTCGCAGCAACAGCGAATAAGATGGTACAGTTTTTAAATTTTCATGGGAAAAAATGTCCAAATGTTTTATATTATCTCCCAAATTTTTTTATGAGACCCTCCCTCCTTTCGCCATACAGAGAGGGTGATGCACGTTAAATTTGTCGATGTTCAAAGTTTTTAAGGTGGCATAGTATGGAAGTTCTATGAAAAAGAGATAATGATCTGCCAGCTCAGGTGTCATCTTTATCGCTTGACCAAGGCTCAAAATTACGAGGTCTTTTGCCAATAGTTCTTGAGTTGCATCAGAATTTGCACTGATAAACAATTAATGAGATTCCACCAGTTTTGGATGCATTAACACTATTACGTGTAAGTAATTTGCGTATTGTTTATTTATAGTTAGTTTTTTCATGATCACATTTTATATATCTAATTATAGTGAATAAACGTTTACCTTTCAGCATGACAAGATTTGATCTAAGTGACTTGAATTGAAGAAATAAATTACAAGGAATAGGAAGTTGTCCTTATTTTACAACAGTTAAGAACTTCCAAAATAAATGCATTACAAAACTTTTAGAAATAGTTAATTTTCCTCCGTGTGATTCCAGTCATTTTATATCAAATCATAGTCTTTTTCTTCTTAAGTAATATGCAAAAGAATATCGAAGGTTAATTTAGGACAATATCACACAAATATACAAAAATAACGATGTTTATCATGTTACTCAAATTTCCACCATCTACGTTATACAGGGTGGAACGCGGGAACTTCCTATTTTGAACATGATCTAGTGATGTTCGTAGGAGGGGAGGGATTCGATGGAAGAGGTGGAGGGGTACATTTATGTTTCTACCGTCTCAGTCTCAAACTAGTTGTGATCGAGGTAACAGCGTGCTTTTGCCGCGGAGACGTATTTCTCTAGGTAAGTCGGTGATTGCAGTGCAACATGCTTTTCATTGTCACTTCGATATTCCTCCACTAGGTCATGTTCCTTATTGGGAATGTGTTGTAATGTGGATGGGTGCCTTATGAGCAACGGGGAATATCTCCAAAGAAAGGAAAGGACCTTCGAGGACCGTTAGAATACCTGAAAACGAGGAACACGTTAGTGTGTCAATTAAGACCTGTGTATGTGACAATGATCCAACAATTCTTCTTGCCCGCTCTCCAAGAAAGGGATCTTGTTAAAGTGTGGTTACAAGATGTGGCCACAGCCCACACCTCCAGGGTTTCCATGGGTATTTTAAGAGCATTTTTCCCTGAATGGCTGGTCTTTCTACGAGGGGACGTATACTGGCGTGCCTGCTCACCTGATTTATCCCTTCCTTATTACTTCCTATGGGCTTATTTCAAATCCCTGCTTTTCAAAGATCCTTCCAAGAGCCTGGAAAATCTAAGGAACAACATCCGAGCCGAAATGGACCATATTCCGGTCGATATGCTTAAAATGGTGACTCAAAATTTTCAAAATCGACTGCATCAGTGTATTGATAATGGAGGGTGACATTTAACAAACATTGTGTTTAAAACTATGTAAATCCAAATTTCCAATATTATGTGGTAGGTGGAAAATAACAATAAAGTTAAATGAAACATGTAAGGTGTTTTATTGGATTTTCAAAGTAGGAAGTTCCCACGCCCCATCCTGTATGTTTTGTTTAACGCTAAATTGATAAAATAAAGTATCGCACTATCCAAGATGTAAAAATTACTTTTCGTAAGAACATTTTACATTTCAAAGACGAACAGAGATATAGAAATCAATAAATTTTAAGTGTTTATAGGCTAAGGTTTTAATTTACCGTGACGTATCTTCTGCACTTTTTTCTGTTTCCGTTTGACTCTTGCTCTTTATTTCTTTACTTAGAGGCGATATATTTGCTGGAAATTTCCTATCGATATAATATTCTTTAGGATTTTGAAGTTTTTTAATGAGTGTATCATGATTAAAATTGCTTTCGTTACAATATGTCATACTTTCATCGACCCCGTTGGAGAATTCTACATCTAATTCTTCCAAGATATCATACATTTCTTCTAAATCTAAATCATACCTGGAATGAATGTTTATTGATTTAAAAATGCTTGGATACTTCTGAAAGTTAATTATAAATATGAATTAGTCGTTTTAAATACTAACTGTATAGATTTTGTCTTACAGCCGCTGGGGAGTGGTCCAAAATATCTCTCTCTCTCGCTTGCGCTTAAGTAAGATAAAATTAACTCTAGTTTTTAACTGAATCGAATTTTAGAAAAATCTAATTTTATTTCGATATTTTATTTTCAGAATGAGATAGAACGTCAGGGGATGTAAGTTTACGAAACTGAGCAACAATAATTAAAAGTTTTATTAGTTAATTAAATATTTATAGAAAACAAATAATTCTATAATTTACAAACTGAGTAGATTAGTTTATCAACTTTTTAGTCAGAATCTACAGGGTGAATATAAAATTTATCGCCGATCTGACCACTAACGAATTTTGAATTCGAGGGAACAAAATAAACTTTTAAATACATGTATTATAGGGTATGCACTCAAAAATGATTTGGAAAATAATAGTACAGATATGGTAAGAGTAATAAAATTTCAAATGACAGCTATTGTTTAGTGACTAAAACTTGACTTTTAAAATAAAAAACGTAAAATTAAAATAGAGTTGGATTGGTATTCGCAACATGAAAAATAGCGCCACCATTCAGAGATTTAAAAAAAGTAGAAGCAGCAACCGCAGTTTCTCCCCATAACACCAAACACTTTTACATGAATATGGCAGTCGTTGCTGTCAGGGGCGGCTCTAGGGTCAAACAAACCGGCCCCCTGCCCAAGATGGCAAATTTTAAGGGCAGCATTTGGATTGAATTTGAGAAATATTTTTTTTGTTACAAAAATTTTTATATACATTGCTGGCCACCGTAAATGCAACACCAAGAAAGACAAGAGATAGCACAACAAAATTTATTTTGTAGGTAACATGTTGACCAAGTATCAAATGATTAAATTTATAGACTTCTGTGAAGTGTGGTTCCTGCCAGAATCAGTAGCCAGAGTAGCCGCCATTGTTGGAGATCACCGCTGCCACACGCCTCGGCATTGATTCAAAGAGACTTTGGATGTGTTCTTGGGGTACAGCAGACCAAGCAGCTTCCACACGTGTCCAAAGTTGATCTGGTGTGACAGCTGGGGTTGTAATCTGTGTCAATCGTTGAGCAACCATGGACCACATGTTTTCTATCGGCGAAAGATCCGAAGAGAGAGCCGGCCAGGGAAGCAATTCAATCTGGTGATTGACGAAGAACCTTTGGACAATGCGTGTCACGTGTGGTCACGCGTTATCCTGTTGAAATATGGCTGTGGCCAAGCCCTGAAGGTAAGGAAGGACAACTGGCTCCAACACCTCGGAGATGTAATGCTGGCTGTTTAAAGTACCGGCAATGCGTACTAGAGGAGTGCGAGAGTGATATCCAATACCGCCCCATATCATAATACCCGGTGCAGGACCAGTGTAGCGGTGCATAACGCAGCTGTTCAGCATCCTCTCTCCACGGTGTTTCCAGACTCGAATCTGATCATCATGGTGTTTCAGACAGATGCTTGACTCGTCAGTAAAGACAACTTCATTCCATTCTGTCACCCATATCCTTCTTTCATCGCACCATTGGTGGCGGAGACGTCTGTGGTTCTGCGTCAAGGGTAGACCAAGCAATGGACGTCTTGCGGACAGACCACTCTGCTGTAAATGGCGTCTACTGGTACGCGCAGACACTGAATGATGCGTTACAGACTCAATGTGCTGTGCTATGGTTCGTGATGTGACTGAGCGATCCGTCACTGCCATGCGCACAATTTGCCTGTCCTCACGTGAAGTGGTGCACTGAGTTGGATGCGACCGACCACGTCGGTCCGTCGTACCCTCCTGCATCCAACGGTCACATATCCGCATTACAGTTGTTTGGTTTCGTCCAACACGACTACAGATTTCCCTGAAAGATAATCCACAATCTCGGTAGGCCACTATCCTTCCTCTGTCGAAATCGGATACTTGATCAAAAGCTGATCACTGTATCCTACAAGACATAACTGATCGTTTTTTGAAAAAACCACAAAGAAAAACACAATTGCCGAACTTGAAATCGTCAAAATCTCCAAGCCTTAAATAGCGCTTTGAGGTGGCGCCACAGGCGTGCGTGATGTGTGTCTGTGCTGAAATTCTAATCATTTGCATATCTCACCTCCGCTAATGCATGTTGTAAATTTCATTTTATTTGCGTGCTTCATTCAGGGTGTTGCATTTACGGTGACCGGCAGTGTATTTTCTGAAATATTATTGGGTGACAATTTGGTATTTTATTTAACGAATCTTATTTCCTTATTTTGTATTCTGTATGCTTAATGCCAGTTTTCTTTTCTGTTGAAACTTGAAGGGTTCGAGGAGGAAGTACATGTTAAATCATGAAATTTGATATGTTTACACATCTTCCGCTAGCAACTTTTTCCCCAGCCCGGAGTGGAGTCACAACGGACATTCCTTTTACCCATACGATGTCCGGTGTCAGCTATCCAAAATTGGACAGAAGTAATAAGAGTGTGTAAGAAGAAAGGTGAAAGAAGTAAAAGTTGTGTTTATATCAAGATATCAGTTACACAAAGTTTAAAATATTTAAAATGCCAACTAATAAGAAGTGAATAATTAATTCTCTTTCGCTAGTATTAAAAACTTTTAAATACATTGATGAACCTGTTATAGCTCTAATCGTCGGTACCAAGTTCAATTACCCCTATCCAACAAATCTTTCCGCCTTCGATTCTAAGCCTCTTTTGATTTTCAATAGCATTTATATATGGAAAAATGCGGCTTAGATTCGAATAAATACTATACATATATACTGATTTCTTTTGATCGCCTTCACTGTAGATATCAAAAAGTATCTAAAAGTTTAAGAATAAAATTATGTATAAAAAAGCAACCTGTAATCTCCGTAAGTTGCGAGTTTGCTATTAGGAATCACGCCTCTGACACCTCCAATAATCTCTGCTACAGTAACTTTGTTCGTAGCCATCCATATTCTATGGTGGTGCACCCATTCTGACAAGGCTGTGAAATGGACAGAATTCCTTTCGTTAGTATTTATCCATGCTGGATCACTCCAAAGAGCCAAGGTATTAAATGCCGACACATGATCTGCATACGAATATTTTATATGTAGTTGTTTTTCGCTGATGTTTTCACAAAGAGTTTCGCTGTTGCTTTTTTGAATTTCGAGAGAATTGCTCTTCAATTCTCCTCTTGAATTACAATTTTTCTAAAAGATAAAAAAACATTTAATTCAAAGATAAAAATAAATTTTATAATTAAAGTCAGCGAAATGAAATGAACGATGTGAATAAAATAGCATTATACATATCCTGAATTGTGTAATAATCATACAAGCTATTGAAATTCAATTATGTTATTAAACTTTTAACATATTACTGAAAAAGATTAACTTCTATTTAAGCGCACACCAATATTTATTGTCTATTTGGCGAATTGTTATTGTTATATTGGACAGAAACTCAATACAGAAAAATGAGCTTTGATCCCATTTGGCACCTCTTGTTTTCTCCGCCGCCAAAAGCCGTGAACTGATCTAGAATTTTTTATTTAAAAGAACTGTTTCATTTGGTCCTATTTTAATCCACGTATTTATTTATCACCAAGATGAATTACTGCTCTTATATTGGATAAAAGTTTTGTTCAGGAAAATGAGCTGCTGGCTTAATTTGTTTTTCCTCTTTCCCAAAGGTGAGGTGAAATAGAGTTTTACAGAATAATTTTAAAATATATAATATTTTTACCTCTTTCTTCAAAATAGCCATATTTTCTTCTTAATCATAAAATGCAATTCGATTTTTTCGGATCATTTAGATTTCAAATCAAATGAAAATTGAATATAATTCGATTATTTGTTGATCATTTTATACTTAATCGCTCGAGATAACTAAAAAAGATTTTTTTTTGTCCATTAAATCATGGATATCTCGTGAAATATCAAAAACTCAAAACTTTTTACAATTTTAATATATTTTCAAAATCAGTGGCGACGCTAGACCATGCGTGGACGTCGGCGAAATTAAGGTTCGCGAGGCCTCCTTTTTTCCCAGTCAAGAAAACGTTAAATTACATAAAAGCCGAATTATAGTTAAACTAATGTATGAGTAAACGAGATTTATTGCTAATCAAATGATGACAAAAACTACACAAATAGAATTTTTATAATTAAAAATTTTAATTTAATTTAAATAATTATAAATAATTAAAAACTTTGCGAAGCATCCTCAAGCGCGAGACCGTCGGCGGTTGCCGACATCGCCGACGCCTAACGCCGCCACTGTTCAAAATCCACGGTGAGTTACTTGATCAATTCTGAAGTACTAAAACCCAATGGGTTCAGGATTTAGTTTGCATAATCGCTGAAAAGTTCACTGTAAAATTGCTGGAGGCAAGCAGGGACGTATTAAGGCATGGGCCAATTGGGCCCGAGCCCAAGGTCTCGACCACAATAGGGGCCTCATCTCGTTCTCGACTCAGCCTAAATAAGATCATGTTTCGAATAATTTCAACGGTTAAATGTTATTTCCGGTTGTTTTCTCAGAAAAACTGGGAATTTTGGACGATATGTCAACTGGTTACATGTGATGACCGTCGTCCATGTATAGGCTTAGGCCTACCACCATACACCATCATTACTCATTAAGTTAAAAGATGATAGTCGGTCGAACCGGTTTGTGTGATTGTAAGTCATATACATTTATTTGTATCGGGTTATTGTTTGTACGAGTATTTGACAACGTATATGCTATGTACTGTTTACTTTCATGAATCATAGATGAGGCCTACTTTTGCGTAGGGCCCCAGGGCCTCAAGGAATCTTAAAAGGGAAGTGCTTATCATGATGGATGGTCTGTAATAGAAGTGGTAATGAAGCTCCAGATTAGATATTAATTTCGACATATGATAGTTATTTGAAGTTATCAGAGAGCGCCTTTTTTCTTTTAAAATTCAGAACAAAAAGTTGCTGAAAATGCTTACAAATAAGAAACAAAATATGAAAAATTGCAAATGTGTTGGCAAACATAAATAAAGCTAACATATTTACATTAAAACATTGCTAGAAAAGTGTATTCCAATTATAATAGAATTGATCCAAGCGTATGATTGAAAGTTTACCAATCAATGCTCGTTCTTTAGTAATATTTCTACGGAAGTACGAGAATCACTGTTAATATCAGCACTAGCTTGGGCTAGTTGATTTTTTGCTGATATTTTTGCTTTTCACACACACCTACAAATGACATTTCAATTTATTTATTGCTGTAGTAACGATGTTTTTTTATCGGGCAGGAATATTATTACCTAACGATGAGCGGAGCCTAGCACCACATAAGGTCTTTCTTTGGAGGTAAAAGTTTGAAAAAATTCGGATTTACGTACTATAAAATAAAGTCTACAATAGTTTTATTGGAAGAATTACGAACTTATAGTTGATGAGCAGTAAATTTTAATTTTATTCTTCCACAGATCGTCATATGTTGGGACTAATAAAATCTTTTCAAGCTCAAAATCCTCAAGAGGGCAAGAAATGGACAGTTGAATGTTAGCTATAGTATTTCCCTCACTATCTTGATTTCCAATTCCTTCGAGTAAAGGCTGTGTAAAATGGATTTTTGATTTTGGCAGACGAAAAAAGTTAACGAAATATAGAACAATTGTATAGTTTACTTTTTCGTTTCAAAATCTTATTTACTTTTTTAACGTAATTTATTTGGGTGTTCGATATTTTTTGCATCATACAAATATTTCAAAGCTGGTATAAAATCAAAATTACTACACATTTTATATACAAATAAGGACCGCAGTAACCGAATTGTAATAGTTAAGAGTTAAATGGCTAGGGAGAATCACGTCGAGTGTAGACTTGTATCATCAAAGTAAAGTAAAAAAAAAATGACTGATACTGCACATTAAATGAAACTGATTTTGTTGATTAGAACAAGATAACCTAGAATCCTTGTAACAATAAGTCAAAATTGGGAAATCTATTACCAATGGACCTTAGGAAAGTCTAGGATTAAAATTCTGAAATGAAAGGGTCCGTAAATAATGGAGTTCTAGGGGCAAAGGTCTCATATTTCTTCATCTGAGCTATTTGGTTTAAAATTATTCATTTTACTGTTGTAGCATAAATTAAAATGATAGAGATGAAATTAAGGGGTAGAGAACATTTACCAGTGGAATAGGATATTTCACAAGCTATTGGTGAACAATTTTAATTTTCTCGCTTTTTGATTAGAACGAACTATGTAGATAAAAGGACTGAAAAATCTTGTGTGTTCTTTTATTTTTCTCTAATTCTCTCTCTCTCTCTCTCTATATATATATATATGCTATAGTACTACTGTGACTAAGAGACTTTATACTATATAAACACTAGTTAACTTAGGTTTATAATTATTTTGTGAATATTTTTAAATTATATATATATAAGGATAATTAAATTAGATTTAAAATTAAACCCCTAGCCTCTTCTAACTTTTATTTTCCTGTTACATCTTCAAGTATTACATTTATTATCCAGTTCGGGAACGAAGAACACATGGGCTAAACAGAAGTTTGCCGTTCCAACCATTAGTTTTTATTACCTATTATGTCATGCTTAAATTTTCAAGTATACCTCTTCAATAAGACATGTACTTGAAGACATCTGGCTTTTGAGTAACCGCGGACTCTTGATTTTTAACATGCGTGTCCGTCTCTCTCTCTTACAAATCTGATTCAAAAGTGATGCCATGGAATAAAGACAGTTCAAAATAAAATGTCTTGATGTTCACTTACAAAACACGATATATATATATATATATATATATATATATCCCTTTTATAACATCGTAGATCGGTTCATTAAAAGTACCAAGTAGTGTATAAATGTGTTATACGAGAACAGCAGCCAATACAAAATGGATGGATGCTGCGTTTCGAATACTTATAAAATAGAATATACAGAAGTTAGCTCACACTTTATGGCAACGATTTTGTAATTTATTTTCTCGTTTGCATTTTGAGATAAAACTTTGGAAACTTCAGTATAACTGTGTGCTAAGGTTTTCTTTTGTCTGGAATGTAAAATAAAAGATTTATATTAATAAAGTCTCTTAAAAATGACACAAGGCTCGAAGGCTAAGTAATTACGCTTTTCAATTAGAAATATTCATATCAACAAATTAAAAAGCGGTGTAAATATTTTGGTTATTGTATCTCAATCAAGGTAATATGTTAAAAAGGTTAAGATATTAAATTTGAAAGGGAAAATGCGTTTAACAAAAACTAAAAATTAAAACATTACCACGAAATTTCCTCCTCAGACTGATTAAATGCAGGCAACTATCAAGAAAGTGAAGTCTCTGATCTTAAAAGGAAATCCACCGACTCAATGATTCATTGCATCGAAACTAGGAATGTCTTCCGTAACTGTAATTAAAATCATTTATAAAGATTTAAAGTTAAAACAGATTTTTAAACCTAAAGTTCATCTCCTTTTTTAAAACATATTGCTGAAAGAAAAGCAAATTGCAGAGCTGCTTAAAAATGGAAATTTGTGGAAATACTCGATGAGGTAAAGGGTATATTTAAGGGCCTGCAGCGAAAAAAGTTCAATTTTCTGTTGCACAACTGACGGTAATAACTGTACGAAATGTCTTGTCAGTGTACAGTAAAGTTCCCAAAGGGATTCATGATAGAAAATCCTGCAACTACAACGGAAAATTAAAAATCAAAAAAGTCTGAAATAAATCCAAGATTAATTCTCTCTACTATCAGCAGATTATTTTAGAACCAATTTTTGAAGAAATTCCAACTTTATATGCGAAGGACATTGATAAAGTGGAAATTCATACGGACAAAACCTCTATTTACACGTTTAAGTCAACTGCCGCTTATTTAGCAAAGAAAGAGTCAGAAACAGGAATAAAGAAATTTATAAAATGCATGTAAAATCCATTCAAATGATTGCCTTATGTAATATGTTTTAAAGATGCAAATCTAAAAAATGATCTAAAAGTTGGAGCTATCAAGCACTGTAGCAGGGGATGAGTTAAGTTCTTTGAGTATCTAGGAGCGTTATCTAGAAGTAATAACATGATGGCAAAACGGTCCCTGAAGTCCGCATGCCCCTTAATGCCTTGGTGGGACTGAATGCGAGGTTTAAGAAGTGGTTGCGGAAATCTAGTTGGTATAGCCACGAACTCGTGACCAGCATGTCAGGACTTCGAGTCTCAGTACTCCTAAAGACCAGCCGTATAGAGAGGATGCCGTATAGACAGATGCTCACTAGAGAGGCCGTATAGACAGGTGCTCACTAAATCTTTCGTGGCGCAAAGCCCTCCTGTTGTCATGGCATTGTTATTTGGAGAGATGATATCAGCTGAGTGTCGTTCTCGTCGCTTGACCAATGTTCCAAACTACGAGGTCGGAGGCTAATAGATCTATTGTTACTTTATAGACCGACGTTAATAAATACTCATTCACTCACGAACCTTATGAATTTATGGAAAAGTCAACTAAAAAATTAATAATTAAATATGTCAAAAGTCTTGTTGATTAATATTTTGATGAGTTTAATTTCAATGAATTAAAATGTGAATTTTTTTAGCTTAAAATTATGAAGTACTTAATTTATAATAAATGAAAAAAAAAGCTTGACATTTTGAATCTGTAGAAATTTCTATCTTTTTAACACTTTCACTTTAATGTTAATCCTCCGGGAAAGGCTCTTTTTTTTTCTAAATTAAAAATTTATTTTGTTATTTCTTCAAAGTTAGCGTCAAGACATTTTTAGAACTGTTTTACATGATAAAATATAAGTTATTTGAAGAAGTTGTTTTGAATAAATGCAATTTGATTAAAGAAACGAATGAATGGAGATCTCATGCTGTAGTTACGATTTCCAATTGTAAACAAAAGATTGAAACCATGAGTGGCAATGCTACGATAACGATATTTCATTAAATGTCGGACACGGTGCTGGGTTTGAGAGTTAAAAATAAATAGCCATTTTAAAGGCACTGCGTTGCTCAATATATTTGAAGAATGGCTAAAAAAGCGTATGATCTACTCTTTAAATTACTTCTTATTGGAGATTCAGGTGTTGGAAAAACATGCATCTTATTCAGATTTTCAGACGATGCTTTTAATACGACTTTCATATCTACTATAGGTAAGTTGCGGTCATGAGTAATGCTTTTTTCGCGAAAAGTTTTGAATGTAGAAATGTATTTATTTCAGTTTGTATAAATCACTGCTGAAGTGTCACATTCTTAGTAATGATTCATATTTTTCTTTGTTTTCTTGGAAATGAATTTATTAAAACAGTCTCTGTACTACTACATGAAAAAATTATTGCATTGACAGACCTTTAAATAGAGCAATATTTCCTCTCTTATCATAATTATATTTTTAGACATATATTTTAGACTAATTGAAACTATCGCTTTGATCTTATTTCTAATACTAAACACCATTTTTTCCCTATCAACAATGAAGGGGAAAAAATGTCTGCTTTTCCTTAATAGTGTCATATTCATTTTTCCTTTTCAAATCTAAAGCAAAATTGTTTTTAATTTTAAGAGGTATATGTCAATTTTCTCATCTTCAGAGTTTTATTTACATTTCATACAAATACAAAGATACACTTCATACTTTCAATGTTTACATTAAGGTTCACTTAAGAAATTAAGTTGAATTTGTTTTTGTGAAAATTCATTAATGAATTAGTAAGCTTCATGAAATTATGTGAATGAAGTTGCTCGATATTTTGATAAGAAATATGTTTACATTGTTTATCTGCAGTCATTGTTTATGTTTAGTCTGAACAATAGGGTTATATCAAGATTGTACTACTCCAAAGTATTCGTTTTAAAATGGTAAACCTTCAAGATTATTAGATAGATGAATATATTTTGTAATATAAAGTAATATGGTTAGTTTATTAAAATTATTACTCAATGAGAAATTGTTTTTTCTTCCAATTTCGAAAATAAGTAAATATAAATATTTTTTGGTGTTTTTTTAAATATATATTTTTACTTTCTGGCACAGTTAAATATGTTTAAATATTAAATTTGTTTTGATGAGTTTGTAATTTTTAATTTTGATATTTATTTTGAGAGATTTGTTTTCTTTCACAATGTTTGAAGTCAGGCATTTTAGATCATAAATCTTTTTTTTTGTTTTCTTTATATCTGTTTAAAAATATTTGATGGAAAAAGTCTCTATTCCATCCTATAAATGTTTTGCTTTTTTTTTTTTTGTATTTTGATGTAATCAAGTTTTGAGGTATGTTTTGTTTGAGTGCTGTCTTTTCTTCAGTATACTTTTGCCTGGAGGACCATCATTATAAAAGTGTTAACTGCGTTTTGTATTCTGTTTTAGAATGTATTTAGGGAGGTATGCTTAGAATTTACTAGATGATTTATTAATCTGTGCAATCTGCAAAAAATAAATTAGACCTGAACTTGTTCTTGAAAGATATTACATAATGTGGTTTGTCTTTTATAAAATTAGTTTAATTTTTGTGTTTTTGTCAAAAACTTTTTCCATTATTTCCATTTTTGTTTTTGTTTAAAACACTTTTTTAGTTGTAGAATTTGTAATAAAAAAATGTTGAAAATTCGTAGATAATAGTATTGGTATTACTAGCCTAAATATTCTTCCCTTCCTGAAGTGTTTAAACACAAAAATATATTTATACTTGAAGGAATCAATCAGATTTTTCCATTATTGTTGCAAGGAAGTGTTTATTTTTCTGTTCATGTATGTTTTTGACTAGTAGCGCACACAAAAAGTTTTCTAGGGGGAGGTCCATGATCGAGAGTCTCCCAACTTGTATCACATCTAAAGACAACACCAATTGCTTCTTCTGATTTTGTTAACAAAAAAACAGTAAAAAATAAATTACTGAATTAATAATTAGCACTCATTAATAAAACAAATTGTTAATTACAAGTACTTATCTGATGCAAGATATACATTTTATACTTATCAATGTTTATATATTAAGTTATATCTTTGAATTGAAAATTATTAAATTGCAATCAAACTATACTTGTTTGCGTTTTTCTCACATTAATATTTTGTCATTTTTTCCATTGTAAAACGTTTCTTACTGAGAGATTTTATGTGTATTATTGCTTTAAAAAAGTATAATAACTTGAGTATGAATTTTATCTTTGTTTTCACTGAAATATTTGGTGCTTGTGTATTATCACAACCTATTGGTGACATTATATAAATCTAAGCACCTGGTTTCCAATTCATCACATACGACACAGAAAAAATTGAAGTTGCTAACTTGGTGAGTTATTAAATTTTACGTTGTGTATATATATAGGATTATCATCAATCGAAAAAAACTCAAGGGCTTTGGGGGGTGTCCGGACCCCCAGAACACCTCCCTTGTTTGCGCCACTGCTTATGACATACATCCACATTTTGTTACATTACTGGAAATTATTATACTGATTATAAAACATCGATACTGAAAGTTTTGCAAAAAATTTGACTTTGTTCAGTTAACATTAATACTTTTTTTGTAATGACTTTGATTATTTTGTTTGGTTTGATCTGATGCAAGATATATAGTTTATACTTATCAATGTTTATATATTAAGTTATATCTTTGAACTGAAAATTATTAAATTGCAATCAAACTATACTTGTTTGTGTTTTTCTCACATTAATATTTTGTCATTTTTTCCATTGTAAAGCGTTTCTTACTGAGAGATTTTATGTGTGTTATTGCTTTAAAAAAAGTATAATAACTTGAGTATGAATTTCATCTTTGTTTTCACTGAAATATTTGGTACTTGTGTATCATCACAACCTAGTGGTGACATTATATGAATCTAAGCACCTAATTGCCAATTCATCACATACGACACAGGAAAAATCGAAGTTGCTAACTTGGTGAGTTATTAATAGAGTTGGTGGGCTATTGTTGCAATAATATGTAAGTACCAAATATTTTTATGTAGATAAATGGTTCATTCTACTGATCATTTTCAGTATAACTCATGCATTGGGAGGAATATTTGTTGGAAAAACAAAATTTAAAATACGTAAGAACCTACTTTTATAAGTTTAGCTAATGATGAAAATTTTCCTTTTAATGGGTTGAATATGATTTTAAAATTTTTGCCTTTAATTTTTAATTTTATGCAATGTATTATTGTGAAAACTCACCTTTAAATATTCTAGTTCTTTTGAAGAATTAATATAACATTGAGGTAATTTTTGAAGAATGTGTACTTTCTCAAATTAGTTAATAAATGCTTGATTATTAATCAGTATAATTTTTAATTTACTTTTAATAAATTTCTATTTTGGTATGTTGAAATATAGTACATACCTTTTGAAATGTTAGGTACTTTGTACGTAAAATGCAATTGAAGAACATTATTTTAAATAGTTTTCCTTTTATAATAATTTGTGACTATTTTTGAGTTATAAGATATTAATTTATTAAAGCCTAATTTTTATATCTTAGTTTAATTCTTTTATCATTTGTAGGAATTTTTCATTAAGGTTTTTATTTTCTTATTCCAAAATTAGACCAAAATATATTTAACTTATCGATGGAGATGAATTAATTCTCATTAAATATTTAATTAGATAGTTCTTGGGAAATAATGTTAAGCAGAATATTTAATTTCTAATATCCTAAGCTTGGATCAGTTTGCATCTTGAAGCAAACACATATTTGAAATAAAATTCGCAGATTTTATGTTGATTACAACATGAGAAATTGGAAGTTCATTTTTTTTAAAGATCTTCAAAATATTCAAATCGTAAATAAAGTCATTGAAAGATTAGAGGCAATTCAAAATCAGTCAATTAGCAAACAAATGATAATTTTGTGATCAGTGTTGAAGGCAAGTTTGTAATTGAATGTTGTGGTAGAAATTAATTTGAGTGAACCTAACAGCAGTAATTAGTATTGAATGCTCATATCTGAGTATTTATGCATGCATAAAGATGCCTATATCCTGAACCTGATTGAGTGCATATCTATATTGATGGAAACCTTTTGAGTGATACCAACTATGCAGGGGCAGGAATTCACAGCCATGTTTTCTTCTTTTATTTTATAACTGGTAAAGGCACAACTGCTTGTGTGATAGTGAAGTCGGTCGCTGTCTTTCGTGTAGCCCTGTCACATTGTCATCTGAATAGTTTCATAAAGGCTGTTATCTTTTGTGATTCAAAGGCTGCGATTTTGGCTGTGAAGTTGAGTGCTATTCCTTTGCCTATCAACATCCTAGGGTGTAAAAAAAAAAACCTTCTGTCTGTTTGGGCTTTCTAAAGAAATTGTCTTCCTAGGGTCTCAGGACATTGCGGTGTAGCTAGTAATGTGCTAGTAGACTGCCTTGCAAAGCAGGGAGCTTCTATCTTAAAAACACCAAGAAAAGCTATTCCTCTTACCACTGTCAAATGCCTGATATTCAAAAAGATAGAGGATTTCACTTTAAATCAATACAAAGAGGAATTCCAAGAAGGTCTAGTGGAACAATCTCCAAGATATTCCTATGTGGCTGAGACATAAGGCAGTTACTGAGTTTTGCCTGGCTACAAGACACAACTGTCTCTTCAAGCATCTTCATTGAATTTGTATTGTAAAACCTCCTTTTTGCACTCTCAGTGACCTACAGGCAGAGATGAATGGAGACCACTTTCATCATTGTCCAGTACAAGGGGGACATCTCTTTATGCAACTGTTACTGGTGCGCAATAGACTTAACAGGTTCATAGACTTTTCTTGCCATGCATGTTATTTTCTTATTATTTTATGTGTATTTTTTCCTTTCCTTTTTTGGTGAGTTGTCTTCTGTAGCCTTGGCTGTTGGAAATAAAAAGTAAATGTAGTGTAAAATAAATATTTTGTTTAAAAGATCAAAATATGAGAGAAAAAAATGGTTGTATTCTTGATATTTTCATTTATAATTAAAATAACTGAATTTTTTCTGTTCAAATAATTTCAGTATCATTTTCTTATCTCTCATTTAAACTTTTAATGTGTAGGAGTACAATTTTAAAAATATATATTCTAGGTATATTTATATGTTTATTGGGTACTTATGTATTATACTGTTAACCAAGTTTGCTGAACAAAAAAAAAACATCGCCAATTCAAGAAATGTCCCAAATAGTGTCCTTGTTATTCCTGTGTTCGAACATGAGTGGGAACAGTTTCTACTACTGGCTGTATATGGCATTTGGCAATATTTTTTTTTGATTTGGCAAAATTTGTCAATGGTATGGTACTTTTGTATCATACCATTGACATATTATTATGTTAGCATAGCATGGAATATTACACTAACTGGTAAAAAAAGTTTTGGGAAATCAATTTTTAAAATGTACTTAGAGATTTCTTTTGAGTATACTATAAGCGGATTAATACTCAATATAATTTTTATATTTTAGTTGTGAGATCTGTGTAACAAGCATCCTTATCAAACTTATTTTCTTTATATCAATATTTCTCAATGTTCTTGTTGGTCATAACCCACTTTTTTAAACATACCTAGAAATCATTGTTAAAAGTATTAATTTACCCCTGGAAAAATGGTTCTTTTAGTAGAATTTTGTATTTTTCCCCATGTCCATTATATAATTGAGAGATTTTTAAATTTAAATTTGAAAAGTTAAATTTCTTTTTTAACTAAAACTTTTGATTTTCTGCTGTAAGTTTATTACTGTCTGCATTTATGAAATTTACTTAGATAATTATATTGTAGTGTTATTTCCTTATGATCTAAAAATCTCATAAAAAAGCCACTTTAATGAATGCACTGTATGAATTTCTTAACAAATGCTTCTACCATTCTTATTGACAGTTACTAAAAAAAATACTCACATTTTAGGGTGTTATTTTTATTAGATTGTAGTAATAAAATTTAGTATTTGATCCATAAAAGTATTTCTTTATTATGTACATATTTAACTGTATAGAAAAAAAAATCTTATAAGAGGAATTCTTTATAGCAACGGAAATGTTTATCGAAATGCAGATACAAAGGAGTGACTCCTTTAAATGCTAATGCGTATTTGATGCATTGTTTATTATTCTTTAAAAATTGAATGATTTTAAGAAATTTTTGTCTTTTTTTCGCTTTAAGATAATTTTGTGTTTTATGATTTCTTTTTCACAGTAAAGCATCTGCAAAGTGCACCACTGCAATGCTGTAAAAGATTTAATTCTAATCAATGTTAAGGCATGCAATATATTCATTATCTTCTTCTACTGTCTCAGATTTTTCAATTGATTATTCATTACTCTTTGACCATAGTATTTAGCATCAAGGACATTCCGATTATAGTAGTAAGGTCTATTCTGTGCACTAATTACCCTTCAAAATGAAACTTGAATAATGAATGTGAATTTTTTCAGATAATTACTCCTGACTGTTTTTTTACTCTGTTATGTTCATTACATCAATATCTTTTTCAAGCATAGCATTTTTGTAAAACTGAAGCCATGCAAATAAGCTAACATGATTTAATTGCATAGATTCAGTTAAGGTTGAGAGAAGAGTGACTCTCTGTAGAAATTAAATTTCATTGTCCTTTTGCTAATATGGATGCATCTATATCTTCTTCAAGCTTGGTGCTCCTTTCACAGCTCCCAGTATTTATTTTTTGCTCAGCAATATAATTTTTTTTAATGGATTCTTTTAAAATTCTTTGAGATACAAATTGTAATATTTAGATGTCTCTTGCCATATGAATCAAAATGACTAACTACTTGATCACATTACCATGATATGTTACAGATATTCTTCTCTTAATATTTACCATAAGGAGGGAAAAATAAAATTATCTTTAGATGTTTGTATTTGCTCCCTCAAATTTTATTGCTTAAAATTTGAAATAAATTGAATACAACAATGTGGCCCCACTTTTTGTATAGATAAAATGTCTTGCCAAATAATGCTTTCAGCTCTTTTTTTTTTTTCTTTGATAGCATAATTGTCAAAAACATAGTTTTGCATAAACATTATTGTAAAGCATTGTATTAAAAGATTTAGTAGTGAAGGGGAAGTATTAAAAATAATTCTGTTATATAAATGAATCACTGGATTTATCTTGTTTGCAGGGTTTTCATGCAAGTGCTTAAAATTTTTTAAAGAATAATTTAGCAGTAACAATGTACTTGCAAACTTGTTAATCAAACTTGTTTTCTATAGGGGGTGGGGAGGTCAGTGAACAATGACTGTGTATGATAAGTAAGAGTTAATTTGTTTCCTGCAAAATCATTATATATATAATTATATAGCTTACTAAATGCCTTAGAATTAACTCAAAGTACTATTATTATGCTTGAATTTCCGAAATAAAAGAATATTATCCCTATACATGAGTTAAATTTCATTTTAAGTGATTCATAAGCTTTTCTGTAAATTATATATTTTTTGTTATTGGTTTAGTAGAAATTATATTTAACTTTAACAATAGCTTTGTAGTATTTCAGAAAATTTATATTCATTGACTTTAATGTTTTAACTTCAGAATTTTAGTAGGATATGTGTTTTGCTTATATTTTAAAATCCTGTGTTTAATGGAATTGTATGTTATGATTGTTAGAAGTATTTGTATGCTTGCAACCTAATTCTTTAGTGTTTTAATTTTTATTTATGTTCATAGTACATTCATGATTTCAGAGTTTTTCGTAGACCGTGTATTTGTCTTTTAGCTCTCAATTATGGTACATTCAGAGTTTTAGTCATTTTTACTCCTTCTCGATGCTCCTTCTCTTCCTCTTTGAATAAGTTAATGAATATGTGAATAATTGACATTTTAAAAATTAAAATTATATTAACCAGGAAACAGTTGCAAAAGAAATATAATTTCTATGATGTAAAATACATTTTAATATATATATATAGTATATTATATTATTTGATGTTTGGGTGAAGAACTTTTTACTTTTTGTAGAGTAGAAAACATTTTAATTTTTAAAACATCATTTAAAGGATTACTTTTTTAAATTGATGTTTCATACATTTTATTAAAAATATACTAGTATGCAAAATGTATGAAAAATCCATTTTTTTCAGCATACAGTTATAGAATTGTATTTATTTTTTCAATCAAAACAAAAAATCAACTTAGTACAAAGGTGATATTTATGCAATTATCAGTAGCATGGTGGCAAAAATGTGAGGGTATATGATAGAAGGAACCGTCAAGTTGTAAATGTTCCGACATATGCATGTTGTAAAACAATTTACAAGAGTTTAAAGAGGGGCGTAGTTTGACGAGTGTTGTCCAAGAGTTTGGAATTGACAAGAGTATCAACACCACCCAAAGGATAGGCAGAATAGGTTGATGGTGGTTAGCCAAAGAAAGCAATGACCAGTGATGTTCAATATATCTTCATGCAAATGAAGAGAAATCAAAACCCGGGAGTGGACCACATTATTCAGCAGCTGCATATGTCAATCGGATGACATGCGTCTTGAATGGAGTCAGCTATTTATCCATCATCTAGAATGCTTCATACCATTGACAGTAGCCCATTGGTGGCATTGGTGGTGTGATAAATTGGATAGCTCATTTAATGGAGTTGGGGTCCTAATTACTTACGAGAAGTATTTTAACCTGATAAATAATTCTCAGGGCTGGTTGATAATGGGGTGTACTTTTCATCCCAATAATATCAAGAAAATGGACCGATGAGGTGATCATGGCATGCTTATTTGGACACTATTGTGGTGGATGAATAGAGCTCTACATTTTCTACAGAGGTTTGCTTACTAGAAATAATTACTGTGAAGTTATTCTTTCCACACATGACTATCCTTGGATGCTTTTGATCCAGGTCTTTTATGGATAACAATGCATGTGCACTCAGGACTCTGCTGTTGAAGAGCTTCTAGGAAGTGAAAATATATTCAGAATGTATTAACCGGCCTGCTCCCTGGATTTAAACCCTATCAAACATGCTTTGAGGAGACATTTGACAGCAAGATCGAATCCTCTGGAGAACATCGGACAACTAAAACAGATCCTAATTGAAAAATGGCAACTTTTATTCGAGTATTGTTGGATTATTTGGTAATGAGCATGAACAGATGGTGTCATGTAAACATTGCAGTTGGGAGAGGTAAGGGACTTTTGTTCGTTTTTTCTCCTGATGGTCAATGATTTTTACTAAGGCTTTTTCTATTTTGTTTTATAATGTATGTGTGCATTTCATTTTTTTTGGCAACCTTTTATCAACCTTTAGTGCTAGATTGGGCCTCTTTAGTGGGAATTTCATGTTACCCAGTTGATTTTTTTCGGTATTACGGCACAATCGAAAAAGTTGCATAAGTCTTGCATACTAATGTAATTTTTGTTTTCCAATAAAAAAATATTTAACTTTTTAAATTCAAATTCAAGTTTTAAGTTTTAAATATAACATTGGGTTTGAATAAGACAAATTTGTGTGAGGTATTTTGAAGGTTTTCCAATAGTAAATTGTTTCAAAGAAAAAATTTAATTTATAATTCGTTTCTAAATAGCAAATATTTCTCTATTTTATCATTCAGTTTTTTTTTTTAATGAAAGGTTTTATTTTTTAAAAAATTTTTGATGAGGATTCTTTATTCCAAACTATATTTTCACGTATGATCAAAGCTCTTTTTGTTCTATCTTAAATTAACAGTAATTGGAACAGTTTGTGCCCTGCATGTCTTTTGAATCCAAGCTGTCATTCTCTGTACATATTAACAAGAAATTATGGAGGTTTCTCTTAATGGTTTACTAGCATGTCGTTTTTCCCTAACTAAAACTATTGTGGAAAGATAACGTCCTCAATTTCCTTAAAAATCTCTCAAATAAAATAGCCCAAACACTTAAAAAGTTTTCGCCTTTAAATTCAGAATATTAATAAATATATATAATTTTTTTAAAATAAAAATTGCGAGACCCTTTTTTTTGAAGTTACATGTTCATTTGCATGTTCAAAAAATTAAAAAAAAAAGGGGTTTTTTTTTAAAACCTAAAAAGGTAATTTTAGTACATTGTAAATGATTGAAGGGACACATTTCCTTGGCCATTTTTGAAATTATTGCCGCATTTCCTTACGAATATAAATCTTATTGCATCGAAATATACAATTTTTATTATGCGATAGACTAAAGCTATTGTATTGTTTGGCTAACAAGGCTATACATTTTTAAATTAAATTCCACTCCATTAAAAACTTTATTTTCTTTATAATTTGCGTGTGAAATTTCCCTCCTGCAGATATCTCTATAAATTTGTGAAATATGCATTTTTCTTCCGGGATTTTGTTGTTTCATTTCTATCAAGATAAATGTACCACTCAACCCGCTATTTGAGATAACTTATTGAGCTAGAGCTTATCAGTTACTAAAAACTGTTCCCTTCATAATGTTGAAGTATTTCAAGTTCTAAAATATTGCGAAAACTTCAGAAAAGAAATGATCACGTTCGTGATCGAATCCTACCCATTGTTGTGTGTGAAGAGAAAGCGAGCAGTCACAATTCAGTAGACGGTAGTTCCACAGAAATGTTCACTAAGGTTAAAGCCCTTTAAAATAATTTTAACGCCTCGACGAGCATTGTCTTTTTGGATTTACTTTCATAATGCGTGTCTTTCTTTCTTCTATTAAAGAGTGAGGATATATAATTCTTCTGTCAGCGGAATTCTAGCGACTGTATTCATTTTACCAGGTGCTGTTACGTCATTTATCGTTCCACGACTTAATTTCAACAACGATTTTAAGAATTGCGATGACTGTATGCTACTGATAATGATCTTTTCAACTTTCTCGAAAAGTACTTTTATAATGCGCTAGTGTCACATAAATTAATTAGGCTTGTCCTTCTGTATTGGATTTTCATTGTCAGCGTTTAGATTTAGCTTTGAATGCTTGCTTGTGTGTGTGGGCTAATTACAAACGGCTGACATATGTATTTAGAAGACATTTGTATTATATTTAATGATGTGTAGGATGAGATTATCTTCATGTGTTTAAATACGGCTTCTAATACTTATCAGAGATATGTAATTCAAACACGTTTATTACAAGAAAATAAAGATACCCGTTCACATTTTTACACTTCTGAATATTTTTCCTATAAATTTGCACCCCTGAATTGTTATTGTTTAAAAATAAATATTGGAAGTTGATAGCTGTGCATTTTGTTGGGTTGATTCTAACATAAATGTCCGAGAAAATTTTCGGACGAAAAACATTTGTTACTTCCATTTACCCTTAATGACAGTATTTCTTTCAATTTTTAAAATTTTTTTGCCTTTGATTATATTGTAGAACTTCTGCAAATCGTGGTTTCTTGAAAGACTGAGGGGAAAAATTGTAGAGCATACATAGAGAGACGGTCAACTTATTGAACTTGGAACTGGTTTTACTATATCATTTGATATAAGTACTTTTTTTCACAGCGTTAAGAGAATATACGAAACTGCATAGTCATTATACATTAAAATCATATTTGTAATATCATTTAGTATGAGTATTTTTCTTTGTATAATAAATTGGAAAAATCAAACGGGACTTTTTTTTTCTTTTCTTGTGACGAAGAAAAAAGCTCTCGACTCTGGCGATTTCATTTACACAATATCTGAGAATTTTCTGAAAAAATATTTTTGTCTATATTAACGAATGCATTTCAAACTTGAGTCCGTATTGAATTTTAATGTGGATTAGAACAAATAAACGTATCCAATCTCCCTTTTTTCTAAACTGTACTTTCAGTAACTAAAATGTGCTTATTATACAAAATGTTAATGCTGAAGGGGGAATGGATGGATTTGAAGCCATATGTATATGTCACTGGCAAACCTATGAAATTCGGCATTCTATAGAATACATGCCTAAAACTAGCCGGCAATGTATGAAATGATTCATATTTCACATGTATGAGGCATACTTAATGAGAAACCGGCAAAGTATATATATATGATTTATATATTCGATTCGTTTCGGGGGGGGGGGGATATTGCGTGGCAAGAGACTAACGCGTGCCTCAGGCTCAGAATTTGTCAGTTGCACATTGCGATTTGTTCAGGAGTGTCAAAATATTCAATTTTATTTAAACTTGTTCAACAAAAAATTGGTTTTTTCATGTGCTGTGTGCATGGAAATGGAGGAGCAAGCTGTAATGTTGGAGAAGAAATCATGGTCTACAGCACGGTCTCGGCAACTTATGACATGCGTGCCGCATGTTGCGCGCGGTACAATTCTCCGTGGCACTTTTTACTACTCAACAAATTTGTCAATTTTTGAGTGAATGGAACTTAATAAATTTGTAATGGATCTTATTTGATAAACATCTTCAGAATTATGAAAAAATCCGATAGATAACTCTCAAGTTGAATTGAATTGATAGTTACGTTGTAAATTATTGAATGCATTGCTAGAGAGATTTGTTTGAACAAAGAAAATTTGCATGTACTCTGCTTTCTGCTTTTGGTTTTACACATCTAAGTAAAAAATCTTACTTCATGTGAAATCATGAATCTGCAAAGATATTGTTTAACAACTGAACGCTCATGTCAAATTGAAAGTCACAAATTACACCCCAGATTTTGCGATATGAAAGTAGAGTGGTGCAGCACTAGGCTCACAGTAAAAATTTTATTTACCTTTTTATTTAATTAAAATGAAGGGAAACACTAATATTTTACGTTGTCTACTTCTTATTTTAATAAATATGTTTAAAAATACATAATATATGTATAATTTCGAGTTTTTAAAATTTTTTGTATAAGAAATAGTTATATTTTGTGCTATTTATTTTTATGTTAAGAAATATTTTTAATTGATTCAAAATTAATATATAATAAACTGCAAATCTATATTATTGGCTCTATTCTCTAACTCTGCATGCATTATCGCGGGAATCAAATTGTTTCAAAAATTCCTACTGTGTGGCACGGTGAATCATAATTGATAGATTGGTTTTTGACATGCTACAGCTTAAAGGTTGCCGACTCCTGGTCTATAGACATGAAACAACTATTCGACAACGAACTGACAAAAATTCGAATTAATGCTGCAATAAAAAATTTTTTTTCTTAATTGAAACTACTTTCTAGAAGTTAATAACTGATGTACAAAAAACCAAAATGATTACTAAGAAGGAATCAAGGGACTATGGGTTGCTGAATAACTGTGATGTGATGTTTGTGGAAAATAAAAGTAAACTCATTTAACCTGTTAAAGAAGGCGTCAATACTATGCAGCAGTAGTCCCCAACCTCCGGTCCGTGGGATCAAATGGTATCGAGTCACTTAAGGAGCATTAAATTATTTCTATTTTATTTATTTCTCTCGTGTTTGTGCGCTTTCCCATGGAAATCTCTTTATATTTCATGTAAAGTCGCCTTACATTAATTTTTTGGTGTAACTGAATTTTATTCTGAAGGAATGTTTTAATACAGTTATATTTTAAATTGTTTTGATTTAATAATTTAAACAACCAGCGCCCCCCTCAGTAGGCCGCGGTAAAAATGTCAAACGTTGACCGGTCTGCGAGGATAAAAAAAGTTGGGAAGCACTGCTATGTATAATATCACTTCACGTATTCCCAGTTATTATACGCACTTTATGAAGCACATTTGGCTATTGGACACTGTGGACGTGATAGAATTCTGAAAGAACTTTCAACCAAATACAAAAACGTTACATGTTATGTGATTTTTAACTGTGCCTACCTTTGTGAACTTTGCCAGAAAAAACAGAAAATTATTTTTAAAAAAGGCATTGTAGTGAAACCTGTGCTTTTTTCCGAATGACAATATATTGGCACTTGTAATGAGTGGGAAATAGGATGGTTTCTGTCGGACTTGGAACTTCTAAAGATATTTTAAAACAAGTATATGGGAAATCACAATTTACTTTGTGCCCTAAGAACTTGCTTAGAATTAAAAATATTCCTGACCACGAAATTCCTCTTCTATCACTTGTAATTGTTCATTCCAATGGAAGCGGCCACGCATTCGTGAAATGTATGTGTAAAACAAAGTACCAAAATAAGAATTGTCTTTATCTGAACAATTTAATGGAATATAATTCAAAAAGCCATTAAAGCCTACCATGTTGCAACAAGTAGGTTAACTGTAATTTCTTATTTTTTTACATGAAAATTTTGTTTTCCTTAATAAGAAAGACTTAAATTTTTTTTGCCATACTTTATTCAAAATACGTAAAGAAAAATTAATTTTTTTTAATGTCTTTTAATTATTTTGTCAATAACATTTGTATTTTTTTAGGAATGTACGTCATTGACATAATAGCCCTATTATGACCTTTTTTTCATATTTTGCCTAAATAGTTTTGGTCATTCGGGGAGTTTTTAAGCAAAGTATAAAATATGAGAATAATTACATACTTTGCCTAAGCATTGTATACAATGCCTAGGCATTCTATAGAATGCCGGCGTCTTTATACTTTGCCGATAACATATATAGTAAAAACAAATTTCATAAATCAGAGTTACTGATTTACTCATAAACGCGGAACATTATTTGAGATTAAAAAAAATCAAACAATGACCCCCCCCCCCATATTTTTCCTAAAATGAGCACAATCTGAATTTTAAATCTGCAAAGGCATGCATAGCTAGATCAATTGGATTAAATTAGAGAATTATTTTAAAATAAAATTATTTATGTTCAAAATTCTGAAAATACTGTTCTATTTTTTAATCTGCAATATATTTTATCAACGGACACTTTTACAAATTTACAGGGTAATAAAAAATTGAACAAAAATAATTATAAAATTTAAAGTAAAAAAACTTTTTTAAAAACAAGCTTTTATTTAAACGCGTTAAAAAGAATAAAATTAATTTTTTTTTAAATTTTTTTACTATCAACTTATAACGTTATTACGCAATTTATATGATATAAAAGCTTGTCGCGAGATTTACCTCTGCAGATAAACAAGTAAATTAAATAACTTGATCTGATTGATTTCAATTTCTTAAAATTTTCAAACTAAGTAAATAAGAGTGCTTTAATCTTGCGACAAGCTTTTATATCATATAAATTGTGTAAAGACGTTATAAGTTGGTAGTAAAAAAATTTTAAAGAAAAATTTATTTTATTCTTTTTAAAGCGTTTAAATAAAAGCTTGTTTTTAAAAAAGTTTTTTTACTTTAAATTTATTCTTTACTTTTTAGTTATCACTGGACAGGTTTCTTAGTCTGTTCATCTCATTCAACGCATCATTGTTGCTAGGTGTTAGCCGGTTATTTTCGAACAGTCGAGCTAAATGAATTCTCACAAAAAGGGTACTAGACGAAAAACACAATTTTTTCTTAAATCCGTAAATTTTAAGCAATTCTTTCAATCTTCGTACGGATCTTGGGTAATATTATCCTACATACGAAAAAAAGTTTTATGAGATTTTCTTCATAAATGGCAAAGTTATTAAATATTAAAATGTTGAATATTTTTTAAAAAAATCGTAAAAATTTTTTTTCTATATTTTATTTTTTAAATGACTGATTCTAAGAGAGCAAATCATGAGCTGTTTTATTACGGAATGTCGATTCATTTAAACAAAAAAAATTCTTGCGCTTCGATTTAGACATTTTCATAAAAACGCATCGATTTTGACTTATTTAAAAAAAAATCGTAAGAAATACAAATATTATTATTTTGTAAAAAACATTATACCGTATCGGGACGAAATAAATGATCTTTCCGATTCTATAATTATTTTTTGTCTGAGCTTCATAGATTAACCTCTTAAGCGGTCAATTTTTTTGACCAAAATTTTCCCAAAAAAGCCCATTTTTTAACTGCATGTAACTAAGCATAATAATTAACAGAACGCGCGAAAATGGAAGATTTTTATTTTAATCTCCGGTTTAAAATTTTACTCACCTTTTTTTATTTTATAATTTTTGAACACAAAAACCCTTAAATGTTTGCTTTTAATAAGTACATTCTGCGTACTATGAAGAATATTTCACATATATCTTAAAATATATTTTCTTCCACTTACCAAAAAATTTCATGTTCATACCTCTTTTTCATACGATTGATAGGATTTCATGTGTGTGTGCATATTTATATGCACACACAATATGAAGAATAGTGTAACACTAAGTCTTATATTCCAATGGGGATAGAGATAATTTCGACTTCTTTGGATTATCTATCCATTTTCCTTTTTCTTAGGCAACACATTGTACATTGCCTTGTAAATCCCTGTTCTTTATGCAATATTTTCAAGAAAATATTTTCTTGCTTTCAGTGAAAAATTCTCACCTTCACCACTATCAAAATTCTGAATGGAGTAGTTCAGTACCATGGACAAACTCTCTCTCTGCATCTCCTAAAGACACACTATACTAATAACCTTATTATAGGAATAAAAATGTCTGTGCAAATAAAATATAGAAAGAAAAAATTTCGATGCCTGTACAGCGCACGGGCAAACCGGTTGTGGCTAACTTTCAGTAGCCCGTAAGGTGTACGGGCAAACTAGTTAAGGGGTTAAAGTTAGAATTTCTATAATACTCTATCTCAGTTTAACTTGGCAGCGTTGAGAAAGGTATACAATGTACCAATCTACTTGAATAATAGCTCTAATTTTTTGTTTTGAATTTAAATCCAAGAAAATAGATAGAAATTTGTAAAAAAAATTGCATATTTTGTAGAAATTAGATTATTTTTACGTTGTAGAAACGTAATTATTTTTAGACAAAGTTAATTAATACAGTCAATAGCGCAACGTTATGAAATTCCAGTTTGGCTGAAAACCGATTTTCGACGCCAACTTTTGTCATTGTTGTAACAATAAAATTATTACAACAATGCAGATATATCCAATTTGGCGCCCAAAACTAGTTTAATGTTTTTAATTAATATCTTTTTAATTAATTGCAATATCGGAATATAAATGGTGAAAACATGCATTGTCATCCAAACTAAACGTGTATACAAAATTTCAGCTCCATGGGAGGAAGATATCAGCTTCAAAATTGAGTTGCAAGATTCCACCCGAACAAATTACATACATACATACATACATTGTAAGTTAAATAAAAGCTTTTGAAATGAGATTTACAGTATATTGATCATTTTAAAATGGTCGAATTTAGAGGGGGTGGGGGAAGCTTCTCAAGAGCCGCGTGATTAAGAGATTTATTTCGATGTTAATATTTTATCTGTGAGTCACGTTTTCCATTCTTGATATTGTATTCCCTGAACCATAATACTCTTTGTAATTTATCTTAAAGAAAAAATAGAATGTTTCTTAAATCTCAAATAAGAAGTCTTCTACTTTATTTCCCTCATTTAGACTGCTACCTTTTAAAATGAAAGCCTTATTTACATCATCTTCTTAAGAGCTTTAAAAAGCTATTGTTAAAAATAAGAAAGAATCTTGTTTAATGATATTTTAATTGAATAAGCTTTGCGTGATGTTGGTAAAATCATAGTGAGAAGAAACTGCAATGTTTAAATACTGCGTTTCTAGGTCACCCTTTTTTTTTTTTTAAGTCACTTACAGTTAATCAGGTTGACTGTTTGCACTTGGCGAACTTCTTTGTCTGATCGTTGGCTGTACAAAAGCAGTAAAAAATGAATTTGCGTATAGCTTCTATTTTCGCAACAAGGATTTTAAATATCTGAAGAGTGTGAAAAATGCATATTTAAAATGTTTAGAAACTTATGCAATTTATTTATTTTTTATAAAAAAGGAAGTTATAAAATTTCTTTTTATGATTAAATTTATGTTTCATACATTGAATATAAGAATTTTATTCAAAACCAAATGAAATAAAAGAATTTATAAAAAATATTCCTACTTTGTGAAAAGATTGTGAGTTTTTCCTTTTATATTTTTTGTAGTTCATTATACGTAATAGAGTGATTTTAAAAAATGTGCTCTTAAAACCAGTTTATCTCTGTACTAGCCATTACCCACCCACTACACTGGGTATTTCATGATGTTTTATGTATATAATTTGTTGATATCTAAGTCCTAGCATTTCGAATTCGACTGTATTAAAAATATACTTGTCGTCTCTGGATAAAAAAAAGAGGGCAGAACTTGTCTAATTTGTATTTTCTAAAAATCTCTAAAATTGAAGTATAGAATAATGTTTGCACTTTTGTAACCCTTTAACCAAGTGGATTCCCGCAAAACCTATTTTTGGTGGATCTCTACTTTGGAAAATGATCAAGCCATATTTCAAGTCTAAATCTAACAGGGGGAAAAAAAAGAGAAAAAAAAACGAAATTTTTACAATCAATACCCCCGTATTCCCGTTGAGAGTCGTTTCCAAAATAACCATTCTTGGCAGATTTCAATTCAACAGAAGAAAAATGCAAACCAAATTCTATTCTTATAGTCCTTGTAGTTCGCAAAATGTATTTTTTTTGTCAATACGCCCCAGTAACCCCTTGCTCCCCCAAGAGTTGATTTCTTTCAAATTCCAACTCTACGAAAATAATCTGCTTACCAAATTTCAAGACTGTACGTCTAATAGTTTAAAAATGGGGATAATTATCTATAACGCCCCTTGAGTTTCCGCAACGCCATCTAGGGGTCGATTTTCACAAAACATGGATCTTTAATCCATGAAAGGCTTCTGATTATCATATTTCAAGACTATACGACCAGTAGTTTAAAATTGAAAATAATTATCTATAACGCCCCTTAAGCCCCGCAACGCCACTTGGGTTTCGATTTTCACGAAACCCTTTTTGTAGCGTATATCTACCTTATGAGAGGAATCCGCTTACCAAATTTCAAGACTGTACGTCTTATAGTTTAAAAATCGGAATAATTATTTATATCTCCCCTTCACCCCTCCCCCCGCAACACCCCTTGGAGGCCAATTTTCCCAAAACCCATTTTGTAACGGATATTTACTTCATGATTGAAACATGCCTACCAATTTTGAAGCTGGTAGGTCAAGTAGTTTAAAAACGAAAATATTTATCTATTACGCCCCTTAATCCCCCGCAACACCACTTGGGGGGCTATTTTCCCAAAACCCATCTTGTAGCTGATATCTACTCTATGAAAGGAATGTATTTATCAAATATAAAGACTTTGTGTCTCATAGCTTAAAAATGGAAATAATTATCCATAACGTCCCCTAACGCCACTTGGGGTCAATTTTCCCCAAACTCATTTTGTAGCGGATCTCTACCCTATGAAAGGAATCTGCTTACCTAAATTCAAGATTGTACGTTGAGTGGTTTAAAAATGGAAACGATTATTTATAACACCCCTTAACCCCCCGTAACACCACTTGCGTTTTGAATTTCGCAAAAAATCCGTTCTTAGCTGATCTCTACTCTATGAAAGGAACATGTCTACCAAATTTCAAGTCTGTAGGTTGAATATTTTCGGAGATATCGTGATTAGTTAGTGAGTCAGTCAGTCGCTTTTCTCCTTTATATATACAGATTTGTAACTTTTTCTTTTTACGAAATGCATGAAAACTTCTTCAGAATCACATTTTTCCAACAATTTTTATTGAATGATAAAAGGTTTTCTTATCACTGAACATGCAAATTCCAATTCGAGGTTCATTACTTTAAGTTGTATAAATACTAAAAAATTGCTTTTCAACAAATTATTTCATTTTTAAAGTATACTCTTTAGCATAAAAAGCAACTTACCAGAATGGAACGAAAATAGGTGGATGTAATGTACATGTGTTTTGTTTTTATTACGAAATGCTAATAATGTCCTAGGAATTGAATGTTTATACATATATTTAAAAAACTTTTAGAGGGGGGTGGGCAGCATTGGCAAGCTGTTTTGGATCTGGTTGGTTAATCACTTATAGAGTTGATTGATGTCCTTTTGAGGGATTACTTGTCACAAAGTTCAAAATTTTGGGTTAGATCGGCGTGATCTAGGGATGTTCGGATATTCCTTAGAACCCAAACGTGCTAATAGAGTTTGATTTTGGCGATGGTATCGTTTGAGGAAGTCTCAGAGAAGCCGCCGCTCTACTGCTATATAATTTGTGACTTTCAATTTGACACGATTCTGAATTTTCAGTTATTAAACAACTTCTTTGCTGACTCAATATTTTTCATATAAGAAAATATTTGCCCCCGTAGATATGTAGAACCAAAAGTGGAAAGCAGAGTACATGCAGTTTTCTTTGAATAATTAAAGATCTCCTGTAATGACATCCAAAAATTTAAAGTAGATGTCGATTTATCGTTAGTTATCTTCCAGATTTTTTTCTAATTCTGTAAATTTTGCTTTCCATAATTTTAAAAATTATGCCATTTTAAAATTATCATTTTCCAAACAGTCGAAAATTGATAAATTTATAGTGCCATTGAGAATTGTACCGCTCGCCATATCTGGCACATGCGTCATAGGTTGCTTTGACGCCTGTTATAAACTGATTTTGATACTGAAAAGTATTTAGTTTTCAAGACATGGAATTTATTTTAGAAATGGAAGTGATGGGCTGTATAAAGATACTATAGTTGAACTCTAAATTGTGTTTTTTAATGTGCTAATGTGAAATATTCCGAACTAAAATTATTTAATGAAATTGTACAAGTAAAGTTACAATGAAGTGGTTTTATCTGTATTTATTACAACATGTGTGCGGCCGTAAAAGACTTTAAATTTTTTTAGCGGAATAATATATTATAATAAAACCGTTATTCAAAATGTGTGTGTGTGCTTGGTAACCAGTAAACAGCATGAATGAAAATTTTCTTATTGAAAATTTTTACTCCCTATTATTATTTTTTGATGAGTAATCTGTTTTAATTTTAAATATTTGTACATAAAAAACGAGGAGTCGATTATTACGTTAATGTTTGGACTTAACTATTTTCGAGGCCTATTCTTGATTTTCCTGAAGTACATTCATAAAGTATTCTTTAATTTATCTCAGATTTACAAAAGATTATTTTAAAATTTTGTTAAGTTTGATTTGATAATACTGGAATTCTAAACTGATTTTGTTTTACTGTGGAGATTAACTATTTTACCATTTTTTTATTAACTCACTTTCTTGTCTGTCTGGGTGGAATTTTGTAATTGATTTTAAACTAACTTCCTCATGAGCTAAAGACTTGAAATTTGGACCATAGCTCAGAAGTGGATGGCAATGCATGAAAATGGGAAAAAAGAAGTTCTAGTCTTGAACCCGGCTCCCGGAAGAGGCGGGCCCCGATTTCGACAAAGAGTCCCGTAATTCCTGAACTTACACGAATTTACACAAATATCACCTGTCGATAGCACGAATGGAGTTGCGTCTATGTATTCAATTTCGTGGCTCTGGAATGAAAGAGGGGTCCCAGTTTACCATGTCTTTTTTATTAACTCGCTTTATTGTATGTCTTTCCGGGTGGAATTTTATAATTGATTTTAAACTAACTTCCCGATGAGCTAGAGATTTAAAATTTGGACTATAGCTCAGAAATGGATGAATGTATTGAAATGTAAGAAAAAAAGTTCTAATCTCGAACCCTGGCCCCCGAAGAGGCTTGTCTGCCTGTCCAGGTGAAATTTTGTAATTGATTTTAAACTAACTTCCCGATGGAGCTAGAGACCTGAAATTTGGACCATAGCTCAGAAGTAGATGACAGTTGCCCGAAAATGTGGAAGAAAAAAAAAAAAAGTTCTTGTCTCAAACCCGGGCCTTGATTTCGACAGGGTTATAACTACCCCGTAACTCCGGAACTTACACGAACAAAAAGACCACCTGTCGATAGCACGGGTCGGGAGTTGCGTCTGCGCATTCAATTTCGTGGCTCTGGGGCAAATAGGTCACCATGTTTTTATTGACTCTCTTTCTTGTATGTCTGCCCGGGTGGAATTTTGTAAAGGATTTTAAACTAACTTCCCGATGAGCTATAGACTTGAAATTTGGACTATTGCTCAGAAGTGGATTCGCGTTCCGTTTCCCAGTGACGAACAGCGTTATAATGGTGGGAAAAAAACATGGTACATAAAAAAAATATATAATTTCGTAATCAATAGTCATGTTTTGTTATAAAAAAAGGTATTTGATCTCACATTTCCAATAAATATCGTCCCCTGGCAAGCTAACTAATGCTCTATGTAATAATTACTCGGTTCTTGTACTCTTTGGATCACAATACATGCATTAATTTCATATATTCTTACAGATTTGTTTTTCTCCTATTAGTCTTATTTTGTCACCACCATTGTGTAATTTTTTTTGTTTACTAGTTATTAAACAATGTGCAAAACAATTGTTTATTTTCTTAAATGAAATTAAGCCTTTTGGGAAATAGTATAGTCATTTTTTTCCCAAAGTCTATATTTCTTGTATTTTTAAACTTACATTTTGGATTCGTTTTTAATTTGAAAATCAAGATATGATAGTTCGTTTATCTTGCTTTTCTTTAGATTAATCGCTGCATTGTTGCAAAGTGCATGGTTCTGAAAAATAACTTATTTTTTCCGTTTCCCGTCTCGCAACAGAACAAGGGGGAAATGAGGCGCAGTGAATCATGCATTCATTCTTTGAACGTATATAATCGTAATTAAGAATCTTTAGTAGCTATTTTTATTTTGTTTTCTTAATTCGAAGTATTGAAGGAAGTTGACGCACCGTAAGGAATCTCTGCCCAAGGACTTTTCGAGAGCTCTTGACGTTTTTTAATCACATGTTACGTCACGGCCGAAATGTCTCCCTTTAATAATTTTGTTTACGTCGCTGTGTTTCATTTTTTTTTTTTAAATTGTATTATTCAAATTAACAGGTATTTTGTTGGAAAATTTCCGAACACATGATCTTGTTCTATGTGTTAAAATTTAAGTGGTGAATTTTCGTTTAGCACGAATTATTCGGTTTTTATTAGTTTTCATATTTAAAAATAGCTTTTATTTGTGCACTAAATTAAAAGAAGAATAAATAAAATGAAATTCGTTACAAGGTATTTATAACTTATCCAAAATGAATAATTAATGTTTAATCTTCTTAATTTACAATAAAATGACACATTGATTGTCTTGATTTTTGAGACATTTATATTGCTGTACAAATCTAAGTGGTATATCTATTATTCAAATGATGTCAATATTTAAATTGATTTGGACACTTAGCAATATTTTTTAGAGAATAAAATGCTGAATTTTTCACACTATTATTTTTTGTAATTCACTCAAATTTTACTTATCTTTTTCAAAAAGTTGTTTAACAGTTCAGTTAACTTTAAGAAATGCTAGATTTAATAACTAAGTTTCGTTTTCTAGGCCTCTAGTGGTTTATGCGGCCGCGGTAGCTTTGTGTCATGGTTGTGAAATTGTAACCGTTGTTATTTCTGTTGAGTCCTGCGTTCGGGTCCTTGTGCCGTGGTGGGGAAGTTTCTCACGAGGGGTGCCAGATTCAGTATATTCTTCGTTATAGAGCTGAGGCTCAAAATCGTGATTTCCATCGCCTATAGCCCTCATGTTGCTTTGAATTGCAATGCTAATAATTAATCGATCATCCCAAATAGTTCATTAACAGTCCCAGGAAACATTTGTTGTGCTTATTTATGCTCTGTTCATTCATTTATAAACAAATATCTGCAGAGGTAGTATAAAAGTTAAATATGTAATATTGTACATTGCAGGCATTAATTTCTTACCAAAATCGCTTTCACCTCTCCCTTTCTGATTTCAAACTGTAAAAACTAATAGAATAATAAAATAAAATTTTTGATTTCAGATATTCTTCTAAGGTTCTTGGGAAGTATTTCTAACTAGATGTACTATTTGTGTTTTCTTTTATAAAATTTCAATTAAAGGATTTACAATTTTTAAATTTTTTCATCAAGCGTAGTGTTATAAGATTTGAGTGTTTATTCATTTTAATTTGCCCTAAATCCTGTTATTTTATTTGTTCAAAATAATTAGATTTAAAATGCGTGGAAAGAAAATTTTTATGTTTTATTTTCATGCAAGTGTTTTATTTTCTTGCGTTGCAGAATAAGGATATTTAAATATTTCAACTTTTGTTACTTTCTTGAACACACATCGAAATTAAGAGCCTAGAAATATGTCTAGAAATATGTTCTCATCATATCAATGTTACAAGATAATCTCAGTAGACCTTCATGTGAACTTTTAGCTATTTTAATGATTTATTAAATGATTCAAATTATGGTTATACATTGAAATAAAATTTGAAATTGAAAGCTTTTTTGTACAACTTAAATTATCCAAGAAAGCATTCTTATCACTTATCTGTGTTTGTTTAATCAGCATAATAGATTTCAAAAACTTTGTGGTTTGCCTATTGGCATCTTAATCCTCCTTGTTTTATTGCTAATATTGTGATCTTAAACTTTTCATTAGCTTCTGTTTATAAGCCAAAAAAAAAAAAAAGTTTAATAAATTTATATATTTTAATCTATAGTCTCTTGCATACTTACATCTAGTTGGAAGTAATGAAATAATTTTTGTATTTATATGAGCATGAGGTTTCATCAATACAAATAAAGAGTTCTGTTTTTGGGAGAGGGTTAAAGAGAGAATAATTTATAAATCTGTATTTCTTTTAAGTTTTGGAATTTCAACTGTTTTTGAATTTAAAAATGCATTAAATCATGATTCCCATTATTTAGATACAAATTCTTGAATCTTTGTATGATCATTACTCAATAAATTAGAGTATGAAAACCTTTTAAGTTTTTTCAACAGTAAAAACTGTTGACAGTATTAAATTAAACTGGTGTTTTTTAAAAAATAAAGTGACTGGGATGTAAAATTTCAGACCTAAACATATTTTGTACAAAAGTTAATAGAAAAAATTCCAACATTATAATTTTTTTAGTAATTTTTCTCTCATAGAAGGTTTAACAACAAATACATAATGAATATTAACAGCTTGGCAACTTTGTATAGCATGCTGTTAATATTCAAATTAAGTTATATCAATGTTAGGTTTCAAATAAAATTAATTTGTTAAATGAAGATTATTTTAATTTTTTTCATAAATGTTTTTTGCATTTAATATTTTTTAATAAGCAAATATATACATATATATTAATGTTCTGTTATTTATTATTATTTTTTTCTATTTATAAATGCTCTTTTGTTGAATTGCTTATTTATATATTATCTTTTTTTTAACAGGTATTGATTTCAAAATTAAAACTTTAGATATTAAAGGAAAGAAAATAAAACTGCAGATATGGTAAGAAACTTTTTTTTTACTTTTAATTTGTGATAGTTGTCAACACAGTAGATATGATGTAAAATGCATTTTTCTGTCTTGCATGTTTCTTATTTAAAGGTAATCTTGTTATATATAAAATTGTTACAAATGTGTAACTTTAGATATTTTATATTATAATCAATTCCTAACTATTTTCAAACAAATAAAATTGGAAACTATAGACTATGTATATATTATGTTAAAAAAAGTATTAGATTTGTCTAATTATAAAATGTGTCTTAATTTTTTTCTGTATTTTTTATCATTAAATCATAATATAAAAGTTATGCGCTCAAGTGTCATTTTTTTATTGATGTAATTAAATATATTGATTACCATATTTGTGAAACTATTGAATTTTGTGTTTTTTCTTCAGGGATACTGCAGGTCAAGAACGTTTTTATACTATTACCACATCTTATTACAGAGGTGCCATGGGCATTATGTTGGTTTATGACATAACAAATCCAAAAAGTTTTGATAATATTGCGAAGTGGTTGCGAAATATTGATGAAGTAAGTTTTGTTTCTAAATGTTCTGTTAATAAAATTTTTAACATTAAAAATTTTTAACATATTTTTTTCTCTTTGCCTTATAGCATGCAAACGAAGATGTAGAAAAAATGATTCTAGGAAATAAGTGTGACATGGAAGACAAAAGAATGATTAGTAAGGAGCGAGGAGAGGCTGTAAGTTTATGTTGCTTAGATTTCTTGTTTTCATTGTATAGTTATCCTTGAAGTTGCTGTACAGAAAAGGTTGAACAGAAAGTTATACAGGTTTACCTAAATTCAAGTTGACATAAATACCCAAATTCTATTTCAATGACATTTGTATCTCTTATTTTCATACCTTATGCCCTTCATTTTACATTACATTAAACTTATATTTTTAATTTGCCAGGTAGGGAATGTAATATAATTTGCATATATTTACTGTATCATATTTTTTGAGTTAAGGCTCTATGAAAATGCTTCAAATTAATTCGAAAGATTTGTTTAATGTTCCCAGTATCTATAGGGAAAAGTCAAATTCCATATTATTTTAAAAAGTTCAAAGAAAAAAAATTGTATTGAAAATTAACCAGGAGGGGGGGGGGCATCAATCCTCCCATTGAGATTGATAATGATGATTTGAAAACAATTCCCTGTAACAAATAGAGAGTTATGTCCACAAAAAACAGCAGTGAAACATTTAACAAAATGGGAAAAGTTTCATGAGCTGACATTTGAGCTCTACACCAATTTTTCAGTTCAAAAATTGACATCAATGAATAAATATTTGTATTTCAGCAATCACAGGAAAGAAAGTAGTCCTTTTTAAAATTTAGTGATTGTAAATGTTACTTGAAAAAGGCTATGATTAAGTGCTCAAGAAAAACCTATTCCTTCCACAAAGCCAGGATTACACCCAAAGAAGCTTTTGCTTCCCATTTATATATATAGTAGGATAAGAAAGGGGTGTTTATTTGAAATGCTTGCCATCAATAAACTATCCCTCTTGGGCATTTACTGTTGATGAGAATGTAAAATTGGCTTTATTCACTAAATGACCAGCAATTCTAAATAAATGGAGTGTGATTCTTCAACAAGATATCACCCAACTTCAAACTGAACAAAGGTTTTTTAGGAATTGAGTGAATTCAGATGGGAAATTTTATCTCATGCCCCTTATAGTTCAGTCATTGCCTCATCAAATTATTTTAGATTTCTACAGCATTTTCTCTATGGTAGTAATTTCATTTAGTAATTAGTGTTTCCTGAGAGGGAATCAAAAAGTTGCTGGAAAGATTATAGATGTTATAAAAATTATTGAGAATATATTGATTAAATATATGCAATTTTCATAATTATCTATTTAAATCCTTCATTACTTTCCATTTAAACCTATAAGTTTTCAAAGCAATATTTCTACTTATTTGCAGTTATAATGAAAAAACTCTTTGGCATATCAAAATATTTCTATGTTTTTTAAATTGTGTAACTGCTGATCAATTTCAAATATGTGTTCTTTTGTTATATAACTTATTTATAAACCATATAATTTTTTTAATGTATGAATTTTCTAGCTTTTTTACAATTTTTTAAAATTAGTATTTTATTAAAGAAATGTAATGTAACCTTTATAGATTGCTCGAGAACATGGCATCCGATTTTTAGAAACAAGCGCAAAGGCAAATATCAATATAGAGAAAGCCTTTAGGGAATTAGCAGAATCAATATTGAATAAAGTGAGTACTTTCCTTAATAAATACGATATGCTTGTATTTTATTG
Organism: Trichonephila clavata; assembly: GCA_019973975.1. NCBI lineage: Eukaryota > Metazoa > Arthropoda > Arachnida > Araneae > Nephilidae > Trichonephila > Trichonephila clavata. Next base: position 18,734 of record BMAO01014865.1, on the reverse strand, counting down.
TGTACTTTTTTGTCTCTTAATTCTGTGTAATTATTTTCAGTACTTTAATTGCAGAATTGATGTATTTTGATTGGTGATTTCAACTCCCCATTTTCTTATATAGAATACTAAGAATTTTAAACTTTTGTTTCCATTTTAAAAAGCATGTTTAATGACCTAATCCAAATTTCTTCAATAATATATTAATAAATAAATCTGTCTCCTAGAAAATTTTGGAAATAAAACAAAATCTGTTAAGATTTTTTAAAAAAATCACTTGTCTTTCAGATTTGAAAAGTAAAAAATATTTGATGAAAGAGCATTTTGTTTTATCTATCCTTATAATGCAAAATCAAAGAAGTGCTGCATTCATATTGTGAAATCATTTCATTTTTTAGCAAATGGCTGGTAAAGAACAGACAGAATATCCTGATAAAGTACGAGTTACAACACAAGACATAAGAGGCATAAGGAAATGCTGCTAAGGTAAATGTTTACTTATTTGTATCTATAAAAACTTTTAAAACTTGATATGTTTCTCCGATGCTGAATTTTTTTGAATAAAATGTTTTCAAAATTTAGATACACCTCTTTAGATTGCTATCTATATTTTACACACAGGTTAATGAGAGATTTAATACAACTAATAGATTTCAATTGTACTTGTTCATTATCTGATTCATAAATGTTAAGAAAACCTATTCTTTAGTTTTTAGATTTTTAAGTGTTTTTTTTTTTTGGCAAAATTTTATTTTATGCTTAAAAGGATCTTTGGATTTTAATTTATTCCTGAATATGCAAACCTTACTGTGTGTTCATGCTCTCATAATTAAATTCATTTGTTGAAAATGAGAAAAAAATCAATTTAATAACTAATTTCTTTGCCAGTAAAATATATTTTGTAAATTAAAATTAATTAAAAAAATCTATGTTAAATATACAATTGTTATTTTATATTTTAACCTGGAATATTTTTATTGTATTAAAAGCAATTCAATCAATTGTTATCAAAATTAAAATGTAAATTTAGAAGAATCAATTTTTGAATAAAATATCTAGCTGAACTGTTATCAAAAGGGAAGATTTTTAAAGCGTAAGATGACAAATCAGAGTTAAGAGAAACATCATACAGGGTAAAAGATTAATGTATATGTGAGGGGAGGGGATAAAAATGTGGTTCTAAAAATCCTAATTTAAAGGTGTTTGAATTTAAATGGCTGCATGGGATTTTTTTTTGTTTTAATCATTGTTGAAGGATAATAATTTTGAATTAATGTTTCAGCTAAAGCTTTGTTTTTAAAACTTAAGTTAAATGATGAGAGTTGATACTTCTCCCAAATTTTCATTGTATTGTTGGGAGAACTTTGATCCATTAAGAACATGATTGTTCACAAGTGGAAACAGAGCTTGAACTTGGTTCTTAATTTAATTATTTCTGAAGGGGAAAAAATGGCTTGTACTATAGTTACTTGGTTGCTGTTAAAAGTGAATGCTAAAAAAGAAAGAAAAAAATGAAATTTTGCTATTTTAAGTAAAGGGTTTTTTCCCCCAATGATTATTGAACAGTTAGTTTTCTTTTGTACTGGATGGTGAAAGTGCTGATTTTTTCTGCATGATATTTGTCTGAAAATTGCTGCTGTGGAGTATAATCAAATACATATTAATCTGTATATATATACTCAACAGGATAAAATTCAAAGGAACATGTTTAATATGGACTGGAATGTTGAATTTGTTTTCTTTAATCATCATCAGCTTTCTTTACAAGAGCTACAGAATATATTTTTAAGTGAATACACATTGTCTAAACTAGAGACAAAGAACCATTTACCATTAGAGGTCACATTTTAATTAGGCAGCTATAAAGAAGGCTGGTTTTATTTTTATTTGCTTAGGCATTTATACATATTTATATCTTTAAATTTTAAATAATAATTTTACATGTAATACCACTTCAAATAAAAATATTTGCATAATAATTTTACATGTAATACCACTTCAAATAAAAATATTTGCATAAATATCCTAGTTAAATTAAATAAAAATTTTAACGAAAAATTATGATATGGAATCATAAAAATCTTACATAGCAACAATACAAAAAATAATTTTACAATCCAACAGAAAATTTAGATATATTTACATTTGTTCTTTGTTTGAAAATAATTCAAAATTTGGACTTAAGTTTTCTAATAATTAGGCTTAATTGATCTCTAAATAAGCACCTATTATCTTTGTTTTTAAATTAATTTTAATTTTTGCCACGAGATAAAATGTTGATTTGCAGAACTAAAGAAAGTAAATAGAATGCAGGCTTTTGTAGATTGGGTGTTCAGCAGAATTTTTCCAAATTTCCAATGGGATCCTTTTTAGCATCAAACTAGGATATGAGGATAGTAACTTCATCTAACTTAAATAATTCCATTTGTAGTTCTGTTTGAGCCTCAAATATAACTATTAAATGTAGTTCAAATTCCAATTGTTACAATTTCTACACATTTATTTATTCAATAATATTAATAATAACACACTTAAACAAAATCTTACTATGAGTAGACTTTTGAAGGTTTTTATTGAAGAATGAACACATTATCTACAGTTCATGGAAACTTGCAATAGAGTTAATCCTCTTTACACAATATATTACAAATTAGAATATTTCCCATGCATGGGCACCAGGCAAAGCTTGCTGCTCCATCTACTTAAGGTCTTTTACTAAGTTGCAACACCAGTTTCATAGCTTTAATGTTTGTTAAAATCTGTATGTATTTTTTTTCTGTTAAAGAATTCAAGGTAATTATATTCATAATTTTGCTTATGCCATAGTTTTGCTAGATCTAAGAAGCATTCTGTAGATGCATCCAAGCAAGAGATATGTTATATTTTTAAATGCTTGGATTTTTTGCCACATTTTATATGCACTTCATTTTACCTTGCAGGCAAATATTTAAGTTTTTTTTTGTCACTATATAAGGAAAAAAAGCAGTACCTCTGCACAATCTTTATCTGATAAATCACATGGTTTCTCTTGTTCTTGATAGAAGTTTAAAATTTATTGTCAGAGAGTTTGAAAGTTTTATCAAAATGTGAACCTTACAGTTGTATGGTAGATCAACACTGAAGTTTTCTTGTGTGAAGCCTGCAAAAATTTGATGCATTTATGTGAATATATTTTACAATTACAATTATTTTATCTAGTGACTAGCAAAATCATGAATTTTGCACTAAGATTTTGTTGATGCAAATTTTCAAATTTAAGTTGTCCTTTAATAATCTAATGAATCCCCCCCCCTTCCACCCTCAGGGGAGGTGTGTTATCAGTGCAAACATTGAGAAAAATACTATAACACTTAACTGTGATTGATAACATACTTCTTAAACATTTTTGAAAATATCAACACCACGAAGTCTTCCAGTTAGTGTACCCAAAAGTCTTTGTAATACTGTAAATTTTTAGTTTCAGTAATTTTATATATAATGTATGATGTTTTATCAGTTTTATTGTATTTCATCTAAATAATTGAATTGCTCTGCTACATTTTTATTCATAAATTATTTCAATGTATTTATTCTTATGTTTTATGTATTTCTTATTTGAGTTTCTGTACATTTTTTGCTAATTCATGCCACCAATCTGTTAGTCTTCTTGAAAAAACTAATTATTTGTATTTACATTTTCTGGATCTAGCATTACCCACTGTAGTTACAATACTTTCTTTTATTAATTATACATCATTAAATAGTTTCTCTTTTTCTAAATGTATGTAATTTCTATTTAACATCAACTGCAATGGTTTTTCTTTAGTGAAGCACAAAAAAAGATGCTTGTTGTATTTTTCAATATTTGAAATTCAGCTTTTTGAGATTTACCTTCTAAATCAAAAATTTTTTCTTCATGTGTCATGTAGCATTTTCAAAAATAGTGTAATCAAAATTTGTGTTCCTTTTAATAAAGTAGTTTAAACTATGTTGCACAGAGTAAAAAATATATTTGTCACTGAATTGAAGAGAAAGGAAATATCTTATTTTCTTTGTTTATTCTTTTTCTTGCAATTTGACATGATAGATAAAAGAAATTATTAAATATCTTCAGAAAGCATATACTTGCTAGAAATACAATAACACTGTTTTAATAAAAAATGCAGAACAAGAATTGCTGTGACTCGAAGCTTTGTTGTTTTTGTAAAACATGCAGTTTGTTTAATATCAATACAAACATACAGAGATTAAAGAGGCCTTTTACAGGAATAATGGAAATATAATGATACATATGCATTTTTCTCAAACAAGAATAACATTCAAGTTTTTAAATTTATATTCCTAACATAGCACTGTTTTAGCAAATTGTATTTTTTCCGATCTTAGAATTCTAAAACATAACTGAATTGCTGTATTTCGAGCTCAAATAAATGCAAGTGTGTAATAAAGATAAGAGAGGGGGGGGAATGCATGACAACTAGCACAGTAAAAATTTAGTAAATGTCTAGTCACAATCTTTTTTTTTCTAACAATAATAGCAAGAAAAAAGAAAATAGTCTTTTTATAGAAATGTTTGGTAATATTGCTGTGTTGTATTCTATCATTTGAAATACAATTAGTTATGATCACCATTAACCATTAGTTTTTATTGTTTATTTAATTATGTAAATTTTAAAATTGCCACAATTTTTAAATAAGTGAATATCAATTAATAAAAGATATAGTTACAATGAAGGCTACACAAGTCACTCATGGAGGCCACATGCAGCCCCAAGGCTGCATGTTTCCCTCTTAAACAGGAAATGGATGCACATAATGTTTATTTGATTTTTATTTCATATCCTACTTAACCCATGTATTTGTGAAAATTATTTGTACTTGTTTAATTTTTTTTGTTATATGGGTACCTTTTGTTATTAAAAAAATTTAATAGTCATAGTTTGTGTTTTAAATAGGAAGATAAATATCATAGGGTAATTTAATGCCTAGAATTTTTTCTTTCTTTTGCTCTGATTTTGCATATTCTTTTTAATGATTACAGAAATCATTAAAATATTTTTGAATGTTTTAAACATATATTGAGAAAAATAAATTTTACATTACTGTGCCTCAGTTATTATTTTGATTTAGATTAAACTAATTTTTTAACATTTTATTCCCATTTCAAATTTTGGATTCATACTTTTTTGAATTTTTATTTTAGTTTATTACATTTATTTTAAATTTATATATTTTGAATATAGAAATATGTCCTAAAATTTTAAAAAATTAAATATATTTATCATATTTTTATGATAATCAGGAAAAATTAGGTGATAAAAATGTAATATGTATTAAAATCAGAATCAGCATGTATATTAAGTGTTTGTTATGATTCTTTCTGGATTTAGTATATGTGTAACTAAAATACATCCAAAATATTACTTTGTTGAAATATCTAAATATATTAATCCAGAGAAAATCCTAATAAATTTCTTTTTACTTCTTTTAATAAAGATGTTATTTAGACTTCTTAACAGTATTTTGTGGCCTGATACTTAAAGCTTTTTCGTTTTTAAATTATAGGGAAGATAACTTATTACACATTTTTTGATGCTTTAAAAATTAATAGAACTAACATATTTCAGAGATTATTAATTTTTGCTGCATTCTTATATCTGTGTATGAATAACATTTTTATTTGCATGTTTTTTTACAGATATATTACACTTGCCTTTCTTCATCCATACACTGCTGTCTGGAAATCTGCTTGCAGTGCTCCATACAAAAATTAATACATTTTGTATTTGCCTGGCTGGACCTGTTTGCCTTAGAGGCCACTCATCCTCGGACTCTGTGCATTATATTGTCTGCCAGGACTACAGTGCAACTTATGAACTGTAAGGTACACGTCCCAAAGTCTGAACTGATTGCCATTTTTCTTGTATTCCAAAAGAAATTTAAGTGTTGCTTACTGGCTTGGATAAACAACTCTTTTCAAGATTTGTATTTGTATTTTGTGATTTTTAAATTGTGCTGTGTGTTCTTTCATATTCTTTTTGAAATTGTCCATGCAAAATGAGTATAGGTTTGTTATATGCAATTCTGTTCCTTTGTATCAAATAGTGTGAAAATATGTTATGTGTGTTTATTCTTTTCCTTGCATTTTTATTATCAATAAGAAATTGTTGTAGATTTATTAATAAACTTCTTTAATGTCTAAATAATTCATTTAGTTAAATGTATAGAATTTTTTTTATGAAGTTGAATTATCCAAGCTCCTTGAGTATGAAATTTAATGCACAGATTTTGTAAATAAAAATTTGGGGGTGATGGCCCACTGAAATCGCTGTAAATGCAGGCATATCGACTGGTGTGATTTAAATTCACACTGATAAAATTTTGCTTTATAATTTTTATAGCCTCTTATAATAACTTCTGCATCATCTTGCAAGTGATATAATTCTGATAAGTTTCATGATGCTGAGTCATCTGATCAAAATATCAAAAGATATTTCCTGTGATCATGATAATTTATTGTAAATTTTATCAACAAGACATAAGATAAATGTGAAGATTTAACAGTTTTTGAAAAGCATTTAATTTTAATTATGAAAATACATGTCTTTTTTATGTGTTCAGTGTTTTTGTGATTACATTTTCGTGATTTTGGAGTTATTTTTAAAATTACTTGAATTAAGAAGACTGCAGTATATACCCACTATAAACTTGGCAGTTTTCATGTTGTTTGGGAAATATAGAAAAATACTTTTTGTACAGTACACAATAAGAAATGTTTTAGAGCATGAAAGTTCCTTTTAATTGCTCAGTTTGTATTTAATAATTTGCCTCTTTTACATGACATGCCAACAAGTAAATGTGCTTTTTAAAACAGAATGTAGATAATTGTAGCATGTACATGTAAAAAGTTACTCTTTTTATATGGTCAATGAAACAGTAAAAATGATTTAAATGAAGTTTTTATTGCTGTCTTTTTAATTCACTTAAAAATTTCAATAAAAGAAATGCATTATAAGATCTGATTGTCTGTGTTCAGTTTTACTTCATTGTTTTAATACTCAATTTTAATTTCAGTATATTTATTCTTTTGGTATTTCCCTACACTTTTGTCAAAATTTCAACTACTTATTCTGAAATAAAGAATGCCTTTCTTTCCCCTTTTAATATTACAATTTTGAAAGTTTTTTAAAAAATTATTTTCAGATAATCTACTAAGAGTATTTTACATGGAAAATAGTTTTAAAATGTAATAATAATTTATTACTGTAAATTCTTTTTCTTTAGAACACATATTTCATGTCATATGTATGTACATTCATTTTTTTGAAGGTTTTTTTGATGGTTTTCAAGTTAGTCCCTTTGTATTTAGGAATTTACTTTTATTTTACATGTTACCAAAATATTGCTCATAGATTTGTCTTTCATGTTCTTTTCTAATTTTGTAGTTAATTTATTTTAGTATGTTTTTCCCCCTTCCTTAAATCTTATTAAATTTGCATTTAGATCTGCTTTTATTGCTTTCGATAAATATGTAGTTCAGTCTCAACATTTTTACTTTTCTGATCAATGCATTTTGATTCTTTGTAGTAATTATTTATCCATATTTTGTATGATTGAAATTTGGAAAAAAAATATTGTTTCTCACAAAGTATATGTAATTTGAAGAAATGAATTAAAATTTATAATAAGTTGTTAGAGTTATGTATATATGTGTATACATTTATACAGAGTTTTAACAATATTTTACTCAAATTATGTCAAATATCTTCATATTGTCATTAATATTTACATTTATGATTTTATTTTTTGAGAGGAGAACGAATTATAGTTCAAATATTTTACTTAACTTAATAAAAAGACCAGTTAAGAAAGACAAAAATATCACATTTGCATAAGTACTTTACTGCATGTTTTCTCAAAAAGTTGAAATTTTTGTGCCATGTAATACTCTGCTGCTAATGAATAACTGTTTTCGATTCTTTCTTTTGCTTAATAAATTTAACTTTGTAGTATGTCTTGTTTAATTCTTCTACTTTAGTTTTTATTTAACCATTTACTATGTAAATTTCTGAGTGTTAACTTATTTGGTTTTGGATATTTTTTAATCTCTAAAATTACTGACAATAATACTAATTTACAAAAGTACAGTTAGAATTTATGGGTGTTTCAGATTAATATAACTTATTAGTAGCTTTTATTAAGTTAAGGTGTTAAAACTTTCTTTTCGAGGGGCAGAAATAAAAGTTAAAAATATTGTTACGTTGATCGGGGTTCAAGGATTTTATGCAAATCAGTCGTAAACAAGACTATTCTTTAAGAGTGATGAGAATTTGTCAAAATTCAATCCTTAAAATACAGGATCCAACTGCAAAATCTGCAGAGTAAATATCAGAAGGATTTCACACCTTCAACAGCACTCAGACACAATAAGCAGTGTCTAAAATATACATATATATAAGCTTAATAACTAGTCAAAACAATGCTCATTAATTGCTGGTTGAAACAAGACTGACTGGTTGTGAAGAATATCCCTCTGTTTATAGCCGTGGTGGAAACTTTGAGAAAGATTCGCTTGCGTCATTTGATTGTGAAATTAGTGGATTTTTCCACTAATTTCTAGAAGAATCCAGAGGGTCCCGAACTTGTCAACATGGTCGCCAAAAGTGAAGCCAACTTGGCTCTATTGCTAAGTTTTTGCCAAATTTGTATTGAATTGCCATTATAATGTAAGGGATGGCGTTGCTTGTGAATATTGCAATTTTAACATAAAATAAATATAGCATAGAGTTATATAAATGTGTTACACATCCAAATATAGAATATTTATACTATTTTACAAAATTCGTAACAATATATATATATATATATATATATACTAGCTGTTACCCGCCCGCTTCGCTGGGTTCGCATGATGTTTTATAAATTTTTACTGCTTATATATATGTAAAAATTATTGATATCTAAGTCCTAGCATTAAGAATTCGATTGAATTGAAAAATATACTTATACCTGTAACTGTCACCTGTTGATAAAAAAAAAAAGAGCAGAACTCATCTAATTTGTATTTTCTAAAAATCTCTAAAATTGAAGCATAGAATGATGTTTGCTCTTTCGTAATTCAAAAACCAAGTGGATTCCCGCAAAACCAATTTTCGGTGGTTCTCCGTAAATTGAACATGCAAGCCAAATTTCAAGTCTAAATCTAACAGAAAAAAGCAAAAGTTTTACTATAAATATCCCCGTAATCCCGTTGAGAGCCGTTTTCGAAAATTATCGCTCTTAGCGGATTTCAATTCAACAAAAGAAAAATGCAAACCAAATTTCATTATTATAGTCCCTGTAACTCGAAAAAAGTAATTTTTTTTGTCAATACGTCCCAGTAACCCCCTGCAACCCCTCAGAACTTGATTTGCTTAAATTTTATTCTTAGTGGATCCCTACTCAACAAAAAAAACATGCTTAAAAAATTTCAAGTATATGGGTCTAACAATTAAAAACAGGAATTTTTTTCTGTAACTCCTCTTGACCCCTCGCAAACATCTTTGGGGGTCAATTTTCATTTTACTCTTTGTTAGAGGAACTCTATTTCATGAAAGGAACATGCCTACCAATTTTCAAGCAGGATGATCAAGTAGTTTAAAAATGGAAATATTTATCGATTACGCCTCTTAATCTCCCGAAATTAAACTTAGTAGTTGATATTCGCAGAACCCATTTTGTAGCGGTTCTCTACTTTACGAAAGGAATCTGCTTATCAAATTTCAAGACTGTACGTCTAACAGTTTAAAAATGGGGATAATTGTCTATAACGCCACTTGAGCCCCCGCAACGCCACTTCTGGGTCTGTTTTCACAAAACCCATTTTGTAGGGGAATTGCACTCTATGAAAGGAATCTGCTTATCAAAATTTGAAGACTGTGCGTCCAATTAATTAAAAATGCAAAAAAATTATCAATAACGCCCCTTGAACCCCCGCAACACCACCTAGGGGTCGATTTTCACAAAACACATTTTGCAGTGTATTTCTATCCTATGAGAGGAATCTGCTAACCAAATTTCAAGACTATGAGTCTAATAGTTTAAAAAAAGAAATAATTATTTATATCTGCCCTTAACCCCCTGCAACACCCCTTGGGGGTCAATTTTCTCCAAACCCGTTTTGTAGCGGATATTTACTCCATGAAAGAAACATTCCTACCAATTTTCAAGCAGGTAGGTCAAATAGTTTAAAAACGAAAATATTTATCTCTTACGCCACTTATTCCCCTGCAACGCCACTTAGAGGTCTGTTTTCACAAAACCTTCTTATAGCTGATCTCTACTCTATGAAAGAAATCTCTTTATCAAATATAAAGACTGTGCGTCTAATAGTTTAAAAATGGAAATAATTATCTATAACGCCCCTTAAGTCCCCTCAACGCCACTTGGGGGCAATTTTTCACGAAACCCATTTTTAGCGTATCTCTACCCTATGAGAGGAATCTGCTTACTAAGTTTCAAGACTGTACGTCTAATAACTTAAAAATAGGAATTTATAACGCCCCTTAAACCCCCCGCCCCCGCAACACCCCTTGGGGTCAATTTTCTCAAAACCCATTTTGTAGCGGATATTTACTCCAGGAAAGAAACTTACCTACCAATTTTCAAGCAGGTAGGTGAAGTAGTTTAAAAACGGATATATTTATCTATTACGCCCCTTAATCCCCCGCGACGCCACTTAGAAGTCTGTTTTCACAACACCCGTTTTGTAACTGATCATTATTCTACGAAAGGAATCTATATATCAAATTTAAAGATAGTGCGTCGAATAGTTTAAAAATGGAAATAATTATCTATAACGCCCCCTAAGCCCCTGCAACGCCACTTGGGGGTCGATTTTCAGCAAACTCATTTTGTAGCGGATCTCTACTCTCAGAAAGGAATCCGCTTACCCAATTTCAAGATTGTACATCAAGTAGTTTAAACATGGAAACAATTATTATTAAAGCCCTTAACCCCCCGTAACGCCCCTTGTGTTTCGAATTTCGGAAAATCCTTTCTTAGCTGATGTCTACTCTATCAAAGGAACATGTCTACCAAATTTCAAGTCTGTAGGTTGAATAGTTCCAGAGATTTCGTGATTAGTCAGTCAGTCAGTCAGTCAGTCAGTCAGTCAGTGAGTCGCTTTTCTCCTTTATATATATATATATATCGTATTTTTACGAAGATTCTTTAATTACACTGCTGGCCACCGTAAATGCAACACCAAGAAAGACGAGATTGCACAACAAAATTTATTTTGTAGATAACATGTTGACCAAGTATCAAGTGATTAAATTTATAGACTTCTGTGAAGTGTGGTTCCTGCCAGAATCAGTAGCCAGAGTAGCCGCCATTGTTGGAGATCACCGCTGCCACATGCCTCGGCATTGATTCAAAGAGACTCTCTCTCTTCTCTCTTTGGATGTGTTCTTGGAGTACAAGCAGCTTCCACACGTTGCCAAAGTTGATCTGGTGTGGCAGCTGGGGGTGTAATCTGATCAATCGTTGAGCAACCATGGACCACATGTTTTCTATCGGCGAAAGATACGGAGATCGAGCCGGCCAGGGAAGCAATTCAATCTGGTGATTGACGAAGAACCTTTGGACAATGCGTGCCACGTGTGGTCGCACATTATCCTGTTGAAATATGGCTGTGGCCAAGCCCTGAAGGTAAGGAAGGACAACTGGCTCCAGCACCTAGGAGATGTAGTGCTGGCTGTTTAAAGTACTGGCAATGCGTACTAGAGGAGTGCAAGTGTGATATCCAATACCGCCCCATACCATAATACTCGGTGCAGGACCAGTGTGGCGGTGCATAACACAACTGTTCAGCATCCTCTCTATACAGTGTCTCCAGACTCGAATCCGATCTTCATGGTTATTGCAGACAGATGTGTGACTCGTCAGTAAAGACAACTTCATTCCATTTTGCCGCCCACATCCTTCTTTCATCGCACCATTGGCGGCGGAGACGTCTGTGGTTCTGCGTCAAGGGTAGACCAAGCAATGGACGTTTTGCAGACAGACCACTCTGCTGTAAACGGCATTGAATGATACGCGCAGACACTGAATGATGCGTTACAGACTCAATGTGCTGTGCTATGGTTCGTGATGTGACTGAGCGATCTGTCACTGCCATGCGCACAATTTGCCTGTCCTCTCCAAGCTTTAAATAGCGCTTTGAGAGGTTGCTGAAATTCTAATCATTTGCATATCTCACCTCCGCCAATGCATGTTATAAATTTCATGTTATTTGCGTGCTTCCTTCAGGGTGTTGCATTTACGGTGGCCAGCAGTGTATTTTTAATGAGTATAATCAATTCTCATAATACTGAACACTCAAATAAATTAATAATAATATTAATATACAGTGTTTTTTTTGTTTTATAAATCTCTATAGTCATTACATTTGAAAAAATTTCTGTAAATCATTTTTTTTTTTGGTATGATAAAAGCAATTTTCTGGTTTTAAGTAATTGTATTATTCAAGGGGAAAAGATTCTGCGCTAGTTACTCCCCCCCCCAAAGAAAATAGTTTCAAGATGTCACTGACACAGTAGCTGAATGTTTGTGGTTGCAAAGTTAATGCTTTCAATATTTGAAGGTCAAACCATATGTTTAAACGTTGATTCTACTAAAGAACCTAATTACATATTGATGGGGAGCTTAAGGTATGGTGTGAAAATTGGAAATGGGGGAGTACTAATGTGAATGTCATTCTCATCATTTCATCATGTTTCAGAATTATGAGATCCATCATTAATAGCACTTATTAGGAAGAATATTCATTCAAATTTGATGCACAACTAAACTAAGCTAAAAGCTTGTTTACATTATTAGTAAAAATTTTATTACTTGCGAAAAATTATGATAAATATACGTTTTTAAAATTGTTCAAAACATTTTTCTAAATTTTTCAAGTGATTTTCGAATGTTGTATAAATTCTGAGATTATAGATCTATTTAAATTATTGTACTGGAATTCATTTAATATTATGTAGTTTTAGCTTGATCATAATGATTTTTGCTTACAAGGGGAAAAGTACTGCATGTTTTACATGCTTTTTTTATTATAATAAACTCACATGAGTAGAATGTTTTGTGTTTAAACACCTGATGTTATTTTTCTGTGAAGCAAAATATTTCTATAGAATCATCTTTGATTTGGAATATTTTTACACGCTTAGAGGTCTATTGTATTTGCGTTTTTATATGTACTGTATTTATTCGATTCTAAGCCGCTCTCCAAGTTATCAACATGCTCCCTTTTGTGGAAAAAAATGTTTTAAATAGTTTCTTAATATCTAATATTTATGAAATTAAAACAAAATTATATTGATAACTAATGAGAAGTGATTAATTAAATTATTTTACCAGTATTAAAATTTTTTAAATACATGAACCTGTAATTGTATCAATTGTCAGTATCTTGTTCCATTTCCCCTATCCAATGAATTTATCCATCTTCCGATTCTGAGCTGCTTTCGATTTTCGGTAGCATTAACATTGGAAAAATAGTGGGGCTTAGATTCGAATAAATATGGTATATTTTTAATTGTGGAAGAGTAGATTTCTTATTTATCTCTAATATGAAACTTATGTTATTGATGCCAAAGTTTTCTGACTTTATAGGCAGTTCTTCATTGTCTATCACTACTATAAAGTATAGACACTTCAGTATTACAAAATTATAAACAGGAAAAGGTTACTAATGTCAATCCATAAAATAAATTTATAAACTGCATATCAACCCAAAGTTGGATGAAGTTTTTTCACACACATCCAGTTTTTCTTTAAAATGAACTACAAAAAAATATATTTTTAGGAAAATATTTTCTGTAGTACATTGATTGTATTAAACATAATCAAATCTATATACAGCTTTATCATTACAGAAATTAAATTAAAAATTGTACGTTGAATATATATAGTAAGGATTTTACTAATATTTGAATCTGAACAGAAATCTAAGGTCTTTCAAGGTATAGTGGGGACAGATTAAGATAAATATTTTTTATTAGTGTCAGCTCAGTGGAGAAATCAAGATGAGAAGCGTTAACGCGATCTACCAAAAATGATATACACAGCATAAAAAATCGCATAGAAATGAATCACAGAAACATGTTTGATTGTAACGCAGTGCTTTTCAAACTTCCAATATTTGCAACCCAATATTCAAGCATGATTTTCATCACCCCCCCCCTACATACAATGCATTGAATGTAATAATAATGTACTTTGACACTAAAACTGCAATACGATTTTTTCTTAAGTGCCACTGGCGTATATAGACGTCTCGCTCAGCCGAAGCGTTAATTGCCCCGGACGTACACATACGTCTTTTCGAAGTACGATCTCTTCTATGTACTAGTATCCATAAAATAATTCCGTAGACTTTGGAATGCAATAAAACGACTTCTACGATATAATCCTACGATATAATCAAATCGTAGGATTTGATTATATCAGAGGATTTCCTTATACTAGGCCATGGGTAGCTTAGTGGTTAGAGCATCGGACTCCAGACAGGAGGCCCTGAGTTCAATGCCCGATGCCACCAAATATCTTCCGAGTACACACGGAGTACGTGCTCGTTTAATCACTGGGTCCGAAAGTCTTGTGGGCGGTCGCAGTAGAAACCACGAATGCAGGGGGCTGGAGAATATTTTCCTCCCCTCCAGTTCCATACCTAAATTGTGGAGGTGGAGATAGGTGGTGTCGCCATCTATCGTAAAAAAGTTCAACCTATCTCAAAGGCTCTGGCAACTTTCATTCCTTCCCTTCGGGAAGGACGCGATGACAACAGCCAAAAATGTCCTTGCTATCTACTAGTAGCTCGCGATCGACGATTTGGCAATCACTGGTCTTGGAAATGCATTGTTTTCTGGGCTCTTAATATACTACCAGCAAATGTCTCATGTGGGCCATCGAAAGTCGTGATTGTAACAATTGTTTTTGTTTGTACTGACATCCGTTTCTGTCCACTGATAGGTCCAAGTGTTAGCGAACAAATTTCTTCAAAGTTCTGAATCATGTCATTTCAATGCATCAATTGATATACGTGGGATATGGCAGGTTCAAAACTTACTGCTGTGTTGGTTTTGCTATGCGCATGTTGGTTAAGGTATCCGACTACCCTAAACTTGTAAATTGCCAAAAATTAAATTTTTATACGATTTTATTTTATATACCATCTTATTAGCTTTATAAAAATATCAAGTTTAATATTTTCCGTTTACTAGAACAAAAACTACAAGTGTTTTAGTAAAAGCAGATGCCATTACTTTAAGCATGATGTCATATTTTAAAACGCGTTTTAATCGAAATGTGTTTTTTTGAAAATGCTCTAAACGGGATAGCGATTGCTAAAAATGTTTCGAAAATAATTAACTGAAATTTTTTGTGTTTTGACCTTCAGATTTATCAATCACTGTTTTATTACAAAATTTACAGTCCCTTATATTTATATAATCACTGTTATTTTAAGTAATTTCATATAATAACTAAGATAAAGTTCTCTAGTTTTTGTAAAAATTAAAATACAAGAACGTCTATTATCCGAAGCGTCAAATATCCAAACCTAAGTCCGGATACGTTTTCGAACAGTGCAATGTTCAACATTTGTTTCCTGTGAGGCCAAAAGTGAAGGGCAAACCTAAGGCGATTGATATTTGGGGAATTTCAGTTGGGGGGCGTGATTTGGTAAACATCTGCGCGGAATATTGGGTCAGTTTATTTCTAAGTGAGGGGGTGTATACGTGCTCTTTTGTTGATTTAGAAATCTGGATGGCATGCGATGCAGAAGACTGTGGATTTCAAATGCTAAATAATGACGAGATAGTGACTTCCGTGCAAGAAGAATACGACCGTGTCGACGATGAAACGGATGAAGACGAGGACAACAGCAACGAAAGTAGCAAGGGTCCATCAAATGCTGACGCTTTTCTGCGTTATTGACAACCATGGAGTGGTACGAACAACAATCAGAGTGCGGTCCTACTCAACTACTGCTGCCGAAGATAATCAGAGACCTTGTAGCGAAAAAACGATGTACAATAAGACAGGGAAAAATAAGTGATTATTTTGCACAATATAGGTTGTGTAACATTTTGCACCTATTTTGCTTTTTCTTCAATCACGTTTCCCGCATAAGATGATTTTCAGTATTCGTTTGGTGTCTGGTTTCATATACTGCATGGATCGCATTCGGTTTTCGGTGATCTGAACTGTGTCCGGTCCAAATTGATTCGGATAAACGACATTCTACTGAATCTTATCTTGAAGGGGGTCATTTCAAAAATGAGTAACATAGCAACACATCAGAACTGAAAATTTGTTCATAAACTTTTGGTACAGAATAAGCCCCGTTTATGTTATTTTTTGTCAATTTTTACCAATTTTCTTCCATTTTAGTAATAATTTCTATTTATCTTCTTAATTTTAGCATATTTTTCTTAAAATGTGCTAAACAAATTTAAAATCCACAAAAATCTCCTTATCTCCATTTTTTTTAAATGAAAATTGTCGCAAGTAGTCGGATACATTAAGTGCTTTGCGGTAATTTAATACACTTATAAGAAAGTAAAGTTGATTTTTGGAATGTTATTTTCGGAGTCTTACCCATTTCTTCATAGCCTGAGTTAGTGATTTTTTTTTAACGAAGATATTTATACATTTCGAAAACTTACTTGCCAAGTTACTGGCTTTATGCGAAATGATGTCTTAAGATGTATTCAGATCACATTTTCCACTATCAGCAACGTCTGTTTTTATAAGTTTTTCTTCTCGCTAATTTTCCCCCTCATTTTAGTGGTTGACCCCGTTTTTGGTGCTATTCTATTTGTTAGTTCTAGCAAAAAGAAATACTTGGATATTTGATATAAACACTTTTATCAATTATGTTATTATAAAGTTTCAAGAATGTTGAAAATTCTGTTCGATTTCTTTATTTCTTTGCTCTCGCATACTCTATTTTTTTTCCTGTTTTGAAATAGATTGTATGTATTATCTAAATCCAAATATGTATTGTGTTCATTCAGCTTTTTAATTGAAAAAACAGCATTGTGTGTCAAAAACATCGCAATCACACACAATGAAACGAATTTGTTTTATATCACGAACTTTATTGATAGATATATAATTCAATAAAAATACTATAAAAACACAAATATCTTCATAAT
This sequence comes from Trichonephila clavata, assembly GCA_019973975.1. Taxonomy (NCBI): domain Eukaryota; kingdom Metazoa; phylum Arthropoda; class Arachnida; order Araneae; family Nephilidae; genus Trichonephila; species Trichonephila clavata. Next base: position 1,575 of record BMAO01014865.1, on the reverse strand, counting down.
GAGATATTATCGATACATTCACTGTAATGAGAAAAAAAATTATGACACTTCAGTTAAACACATGAATGATTATATACAAGTTGCAGAATGTATACGATGAACTTTTTTTTGAAATAAAATAAAAACATACATTATATATTTTGAAATAACATTATTGGAATTCGCATACATACAATTTTGATTCAAGTTTTAGCTTCGTTTCTGTGGAGTCGCATGTTCCGATAGGATAGGGTTTACTATTACACAGTCTGTAATTCCTAACTATGCATATGCATGTGAAGTTATACACTTCTATCAATTTTACAAATACTGTATATTTACTACTTTCCAGAATGAATTGATAGAAAAAGGAATTTATGATAAGTAAGTTGCGCACCACTTTTATGAGTTGGTTTTTCATTCGTAATACAAGTAAAAGATTTTAACGATATACCACTTCTGTAGCCATAAGAATTAGATACCATCCCGATTAATTAAGCTGAAGACTGAATCTTCATAAAGGCATGGGTGTTTCGGTTACAATTTAAGTTAAAATAAAAGCTATGCATAGCTGTAATAATTTTTTCCATATATTTGCTGTTGAGATCAAGTAGTTCTTTTGTTAGTGATAGAACACTTCGTTTGATTTGTGCTGACAAAATGCCTGCCCCCTCCCTTTAATTTTGAATGATGGACTTTATTATTTTATAATATACCAAATTTAAAATTCTCCATTTTAGTAATTGGATATTTTCGATATTTAGCACACCTGATGTCATTTATAATCATACCACGAAAAATTCTTGGATAACGAATAAAACATTTGCAAAATATCTTAAAACAAACATCAAGTAACTTTTCTTACAGTGATTACAATTTATAATTATGCAATAGCTTCTGATTCCTAGAAATAATGATTAGTAACATTAATAGATTTTTAAAATGTTGTACTGCAGTTTTACCAATCGACAAAGGCATGGCGGAAGTAATTTGTTTTCTAATATAGGTATCTTAGTTATGGTATCAACTGTCCATGTGGCATTGCACTGTATTCGAAATTTTTGGGTGGTTTGATCTCTAATTGGCTAAATATCTCTCAGGCTGCGATATATATATATATATTCAATAGTAGATATAGTCAGGAGTTTATAATATGAGTGTGTGTGAATCTTCCTTATTTCTTACAAAGGTTTTTTTATGTGAAAAAAAGTGACGGGTCAACTGTTTTGGGAACATCCATTGAAACTTTGTCTCGGATGTTATAAGTAAAAAAAAAAAAAAAAAAAAAAGATTAGCCCATAGATCGACCACCACACACACACTTAGTAAACATTTTTCAGAAATTCCAAATTGCTCACCTAATTTGTTGTACAGATGTATTTCTTTAATAAAATTAAACGTAATATATATATATATATATATATATATATGGTATGAGTATTTTACTTAACCTATGTAATTTCAAACTCACAAAGCAAGCATTTTTTAAAAAATATTTTTTTGTTAGTTCGTGAAGTAAAAAATAGTTGCTTTTCTCCTAATAATTAGATTTTCTTATTATGAATATAAACAATATCTTTCATGTAGAAATCAACT